>JAYXIM010050837.1:0-51294 GCA_037575425.1 Anastrepha fraterculus
TGGTTGGCCAGCCAATACCCATGTGGAGCTTCCCTCTTAGTTCGTGGTGGGTTAACCCTCATGATATGGGGGCTAAACCAGCACTTAAGCCTCATCCCCGCGGCAAGGAGACCAACATGAGTATAGCTCTAGAGTCATTTCGGAACCACCCAAATTTAACATTCGTGCTAACATTAATTAAGACCCTTCATGTTTTTACAATATTCGCAGTATATTTCATTCAATATTTTTTCGTTAACTTTCAATTAAAAACAAGAATCTTATAAACAAGTTTCAAACTTTGTTCACCATTAAAAAAAATTTATCAAATTTAAAAAAGTTTTAACTTTGTAATCATAATTTTTACAAATCTGCCGGATAATCAGCCCCTTCAATTTTAGTTTAATACCTGCAACTTACATATCGACAGATAAGCTGCCTACTAGGATTACGTTCGATGCTCTCGACATACAAGCTGCTATTATACAAGCAAGTACTGAAACCAACGTGCCGTTCCCATGGCAACCGGTTCTACGTTACTGGAATGACTCGGGGTTTTCCTGACTAAGGGCTGCGGTCCCAGTAAACTAGCCCTGTCTTATGAACCGCATATCACCCCACCTCTTACGTCAAAGGAGCAACTGCTTGCAGCAATCTTGCTCCAAATACTTATCCTCAGGGCTGGTATTGAATCGAATCCTGGACCAGAGGTATTCTATTGCTGCGTATGCCACATACGGTTCCCCCGAACTCCACCTCGGTTAGGTGCAATAAGTGTAACGGGTGGAGCCACCTTAAGACCTGTTCAGGCCTTAGGGTCACATAGGGAGTGGTACACACGGTATGTGGCCACATGTTGCCCCCGCCAGCAGGTGTCCCATACATCAACAGCTTTAAGCTTCTTCAATTCAACTGCAACGGACTACCGAGTAAGGTTGACGAGATAGTTGAGACGACACGGCATCCCAATAGCTGCGGTCTAAGAAACCAGCTGCACGCCAGCTGCAGCGACAAGATCGCGAGCGAGACAACGGTGGTGGCCACCACACAGTGTAGTATCGTCTCATCGATGAAGGCATCTACCGCAGGGACAGCACCTTAGAAAGTCGAGGTATAGCTTTCCGGTCAGGCGATGCCGAGCTCGAAATTTTTAACATTTATATACCCCCTGTCACCTGCTGCCCAGCAGGATATCACCCTGATATAGTTGCACTCATCAGAGGTGAAAAACGATTGGTTGTGGGTGACTAGTCTGATAAATAGCATAACCTAGCGACCTATACTATCGCTTGCATCAGACCACTTGCCCATTATCGTCTCTATTGAGAGCCCTGCTGACTTTGTTTCCGCGAACCACGACACCTTCACCGCTCTTCCCATACCCACTGATGTCCGCGCAGGCGAACGCGGATCACGCAAGGTGGTCACAGCTGCTGCGGCTCACACATCCAACTGACTGGGTTAATAATTTACAAATAGTTGAAAACCCAAATAGTGAGTTGAGAACGGGAACATTTCTTAATTCCAACAATTGATAATTTTACTTAGGAACTGTCAAATAAAAGAATATTTATAGTTCTTGATTGCTCCAATGGGTTTTGGCAAACACAAATTGATGAAAAGAGTTCTGAATTTACCACATCCGTGACACCTTTCGGTCGATACAAATTCAATTGACTCCCATTTGAGTTAAATTGTGCACCGGAAATTTTTCAAAGAATTGTGATTCGCATATTTAGTGATATTTCTGGCGTGCTTGTCTATTTTGATGACATTGGTATTCTTGCCGAAAACGAAATTGAACATGACAAAATTCTGTCAATGGTTCTAGAGCGTGCACGCACTAATAATGTCAAATTTAATCCGGAAAAAATTCAATATCGCAAATCGCAAGTAAAATTTATGGGTCATATTCTCTTAAATGGTACGATTAAACCGGGAAATAAACACATTCAGGCCATTTGAGATAGGAAAAGACCAACTGATAAACATGGTGTTATGAGATTATTGGGGCTTTTTAAATATCTCAGCAGATTTATCCAAAATCTGTCCAAATTAACGTCGGAATTAAGAAATTTAACCATGAAAGATGTGAAATTTCAATGGAATAATATTCAAACGGACGCATCGCAAAATGGACTTGGATCAGTCTGATTCAAGAGAGGCATCCAATAGCCTTTGCATCAAGAACATTGGCAAAGAATGAATAAAGAGCGCAAATAGAGAACTTTTAGCTATTGTGTTTGCATGTGACAGATTTCATTACTTCATTTATGGACGTGAATTCACAGTTGAAAGTGATCACAAACCATTGGAAACGCTTGTCAAATGTGATATCGATGACGTATCTATGCGTTTACAAAAGATGTTAATGCTCTTATTAAAATATCCATTAATAAATGTGATCTATAAACCCGGAAAAAATATGTTAACTGCGGATTGTCAGTCACGTGCGCAATTGAATGATGCTTCGAAATTGGACGTAATGTCTGGGATAATTCATGCTGTCACAAGAGCTCCCTGTGTAGGAAGGCAATTATAATCATTACAGACAGTTATTGGCATCAGATAATGATCTTAAAGAAATTTGTCATTTTATTGTTAATGGGTGGCCAGGGTATCATCATTTGAATGATTATTGCAAAAAATTTCACAAATTTAAATCAGAATTGCATTTTGAAAATAGATTAGTGTTCCTCAATCACAGATTGGTCATTCCAAAACAATTATAGGACAAAATGGCAAAATGGTTACATGCACCACATCTTGGAATAGAAAAAAACGCTTGCACGTGCAAGAATGCTCGGGTATGAACGATCAAATCAAATAATTGGTTTTACCATGCAATGTTTTCGAAAAATTTAAACAGAATAATCAAAAAGAGCCATTGGTTCAGGAAATCAGTCCAAAATATCCGTATCACATCGTGTCAACGGACCTGTTTGAGTATGCTGGTCGCGACTACTTGTCAATGATCGATGCATACTCCAACTATTTAATTGCAATTGAGGTTAAACACAAAACGTCGAAACACCTAATTGATGTAATGTGTCAACAATTTGACAAGATTGGACACCCAACAATTCTCAAATCAGACAATGTTCCATTTAACTCGGGTGAATTTAAACAATTTGGTAGAAAACTCAATATTCAAGTGCGATATTCAAGTCCAACGTATGCTCAGAGGAACGGACTTGCGGAAAAGGGTGTTGCCATAGCAAAAAACATTCTCAAACGATGCTTTGAGACAAATGAAGTGAATTGAGGATAAAAAAATGAGGCAAAAATACTACTATGATCGGAATGCGAAGTCATTACCAACACTTAACATTGGTGATTTGGTAATCTTCAAAAAGAATGGAAAGCAATGGCAGAATAGTCGGCAATGTTAATGATAGATCATGCATTATTAGGGATCCATTTGATAATAATTTTAGACGTAATCGAAGATTTATAGCTAAGACTTGGAATGAAGATTTTGATGCTAGTGATTTAATGTTTGAAGAAAATATAAGATCTAATCACACGGAAAATTTGCTTGAAATTAACATCCACCACCAGTGAGTGAAACCAAAATTACACGGAATGACTCAAACATTGAATTTGATACAAGATCTCCTCTAAATGATGTAACTGCGGATGAATCAGAACAGTCAGTGGAAATTGATAATGATAATAATCGTCATCGGAACCTGTCGAAGCAGCTTGCTTCCTGGGCCTACCTTTAGATGAGCCAGACGGAGAAGACCGGTGACATACCCTACACTGACGGGGCTTGTACTACTGCTACAAGAACAACAACAACAACCAATGTAGACGCACGGGATTCAACTCTGAGGCTACACTTATCAACAAAATGTTAGTGTTATACAACCGTTCCAGAAGTAATAAGACGCTGTGTAAAGGCCCCATGTCATAAAAGAAACTCAGGCTTATGTACATAGAGATCTGGAGGTAGAAACAGTTTATACTGTCATAAAAAAAGCATGAACGCTTGTATGCCGACAGACTGAAAAACCTTTGCCACTCTGAAGTTGTGAGCTTTACGACCTATTTGGATGATAAAATGGGAAATGCGAAAAATTCTCGCTCCATCAATAGGTATATACCTATGAAGTGAGACTTTCAGTTATTAGTCCATAGATATCGCTAGGAGTATTTTTAAACCTTCCCAAATGTCTTGTTTTTTTCGTCTGTCATCTGTCAACAATATTCAGTTCATTGTTTGTTACGTTTCATACAACAATGCATTTTTGTCGCTCTTAAAAATGTCGATTAGCTGTAATTTAGCTAAACGTTGGTGTTGCCAGACACCTCAAATAAGAACGAAGTTCGCTTGCACAGATGCTCATTGGAGGGTTGTTTGTAAATATTCTTTTTTTTTTGTTTTAGTTTAGTATTGAGAAGCATTTTCGAAAATATAAACATATAAAACTGAATTTTACAGGAACGCTGTTTAGAAGAGTTTTTATAGATTTGTAGAATTTTTTCATAGAACTTCTTTTCGCATTAAAACTATTAAACCAAAAATTAAACCGTCAAAACATTAAAACGTCATCACCAACACTGAACTGAAATACTTTATTTTTGTTCATATTATTTTTATTTTCATTTGCATGCATCCGACAACACTATACTGTGTTAAATTGTAAAATGATAATATTGGTAAGCGCATTTGCGTTTACTTTTCATTGAAATATCTCTAATACCAGTATAAAAATAAGTAAAAATACCCGAGAGAGTGTATTTTTTTGTTTTGTTTTTGAATTTAAGTGAATTTCAGAAAAAAAATATATATATAATAATGGGTCAAATTATAGTGAAGTTCCCGGGGGCCCTTTGAAGTCAAATAATTACAAAACTATTATTTCCGGAATAAAACGAGGTTCCGGAACCACTCCCTAATATCTCCACCAAGTTTCCTTAAATAAGTCGTTATACTTTGCCTAAAATTACCCATGTTACATTATAACAAACCCTAAACCATGCAAAATATCTTTTCCGAAATCCGAGATTGTAAAATAATTTCACATTATATATATACTTTTTGCTGTACAACCCTGTATTTTCTGTGTTATCGGCTGATCGGTTTTTACAAAAATTAAAATTATTAAATATTAATTAAAGATTTTAGATTTAGTATTTTAGAATCTATTAAATTTGCGGTGTTAAGTCTGGCAACACCTTTAAATTTGCATCACAAAATTGTACATAAAAGTACTGTGTAGTGATAAAGAATATTGCTAACGAACTGTAAAAAGTAAGACTACAAAAATTCTAACACTGGATTATGTGACTGATGAATAAGTGACACAATAACCGGACAAAAAAAATACTCTGTTGACCCGGCATGGCGGAAACCCAACAATTTTTAAATATACAAGAAAGATCCAGCAGTCAAAATAAAAGAACTGACATTGGAAAGCGCCTGAGTCATTAGACTCTTTCTTTTCCCCAAGCGTTAATAAGTGAGGAATAGATGAAGTAACTGGTATAAATGAACATAT
The DNA here is from genome assembly GCA_037575425.1 of Anastrepha fraterculus. Lineage (NCBI taxonomy): Eukaryota > Metazoa > Arthropoda > Insecta > Diptera > Tephritidae > Anastrepha > Anastrepha fraterculus. The sequence continues at coordinate 5,487 of JAYXIM010050837.1, forward strand.
ATACATACATATATTGGCAACGCGGAATAGAGCCGCCTTAAATTGTATGTGTTTTTAGGGCAGTGAGTTATACCAGTTTAATGAGGCACAACCATACTCGCTAGCGGCGAATCTTACTCGATAACTTTATTGTTGCTTTCGCATGCAAATTTTTCGTGAAGTTAATCGAGCATAGAGATATCGATATCTTCTTATATAGGGTTTTCCAAACAGAGGTGTTATTTTGAATTTCAAAGAAAAATTATATTTTTTAATATAAATGAACGGATATTTATTTCATTGTAAAGACGAAGGTATACCGTTAATAGTGGAAAATAACAACAGGCAAATGACCTCAACGACCACGCTTACAGGACAATATCCTTTTCATGAAATTTTCCGTAACCGAATTGCAAGGTGGCTGCCCTATGTCCTCGATAGCCTCACGAATTCCATCTTTGAGGTCTTGAATTGACCCTGGGTTGTTGGCGTAGACCTTCATTTTCACGTGACCCCAAAGAAAATAGTCACAAGGTGTTAAATCACAAGATCTCGATGGCCAATTGTGATCACCTGTTTGAGAGATAACACGCTCCGGAAACTTTTCCCGTAAAAGTTTAATGGTCAGATATATTATATACCATCCAATTCCGGCCATAAAAAATTGTTAATTATCTCTGGATAGTGATAGGCTATTCAAAATAACACCTGTTATTGGAATACCCTTTACATACATATGTATATATATTCTGTATAAGCTCATATATCAAGAACGATGGAGAAAAAGATTGCGCCTTCCGAAATCGCCGTGTCGTAAGAGTTTATTAATAATAAAGAAGAAAATGGAAGGGGAATTACTTGTTTGTGAGAAAGAAGAGTAGGCGAAAGAAACAACCAAACACAAGAAATTATATGCACACATCGCCTTGATGGTAACAGCAGATAGCGTGACAGTATACTGCTACAACAACAAGACAGCACGCTTTCTGGGTCTACCATTAAATGAATTATGGTGCTCACACTCACCGAGGTAAACGTACGTTCCATGTCAGCTGACACGATCAATCTTATGAGAGAGCGCCATGTAAATTAAAACTCACAATTGTTCCCTTATCGTGACGTGTACGTGTGTAAATGAAAAGTTTTGAATGTTCCGAGAAAACGTGTTAGCTGGTTGCTCTCTCACCACAAAGTGTTGCGAAACAGTACATTTTGAAATTATTAACAAAACAAACTTCGGCAAACTTAGGTTTTTATGAAAATAATTAAAAACGCTATTTAATAATATTAATTATAGATAATTAACTATTTGCATTTGTTGGTTTTTGACTTTGGTTTATTATAAAATGAAAGATTGTAACTGGTAACGCAGATGTGTGTAAAAGTACTGTTACAATCACGAACCGACTGGCAACAAGAGCGAACGAAAGGCCAAAAGAAAACATGAATGAGCCTTGATGGCAGCAGCAAATACGGAGGCAGTGCACGCTTTCTGGGTCTACCGCTATATGAGTTACACGTAGATGACTAGTAAGTTGCTGCTACAACATAACTCGCCAGAAGATGCGAACTGCCAGATCTAGAAATTACGATAGTTAACATATTAAGTTAAGGCCGAGGCGCATGCGCATGGGGTATTCAGTTAGAAATTAAACATGTGAGTAAATAAACGAAAAGTAATAGAGTGTACATTTAGAAGTAAAGTTTTGGAAATAAAGTAAAACAAGTGAGTTGCCATTAATTTTTGTGTTTTATTCAATAATCCAGCGATCGTAAGAGATTTATTTAAATTCGTAAGAAAATTCGTAACAGTATGTATGCAAATATATGAATGATGACATTGCGTCGAAACAGCCAAACACAAACTCACACAAACCGATATATTGTGTAAAAATGTAACCAAACGAGAGCAGCTATTTTCTATGGGCTCAAGTTTTGCTCAATTTTGTGTGTATCTGACGGACAACAGACAGGGACTACGGTAACGTCGGTGACTATGAGCACCATTAGCCGAAGAGGACAGGTGACTACATCACACAAACAGGGCTTAGTAAGCTGCTACAACAACAGAACTGATCAGAAGATCCGAACTTCGAGGCGTAGAAATTACGATAGTTATTAAGCAAATGTATATAAGCAAAGGTGCATGCATATAGGGTATTCCGATGTAAGATGAATTTGTAAGCGATAAACAAAATGTAGTAGAGCAAGTAAATTGTGTTGCCATTTTTTTTGGGACTTGTATTTGGCATTATAGTGTTCGAACTCAGAGGAATTATTGTAAGAAATTTATTTGGATTTTAACGTAACAAAATTTGTAACAATATGTATGTATATTCAACTTTTCTTGCAGGCGGTAATTCTCCGCGCTACATTTTCTAGCTGGGCTTTGATAACTTCATTGATAACGCACTGCACAAATGGATTTGTAAATCTACAGAATGCTGCCATTAACGTTACATCAATAGAAATACGTATATAGGTTTATTGGTATTTTGTACATCTTGGGACATCATACCTTGCCATAATTGGCACGTACACGCTTTTTTGGGTGTTTTGCCAAGCTCCTCCTCCGATTTGTGGTGTGCGTCGTGATGTTTTTTCTTGCCACATATTGACCATTATTATTGGTCTGCTTGACCCGACATTGGAATTCCAATAGTGAAGCAAGCGATGAGTCGTAATCGGTTCTAAATAATTAAAAGGTTTTTAAATCTCAATACTAATGATAATACTGATTTAAATACAGCAGACCGATTCGCCAAAGTTCCCTCGTTATTCGTGCTGTCAATAAAATATACAAAGTTTTTCGGCATATCATTTCAATAGATGAACGTATGAGTTTATATTTTGACCGACACTCTTGCAAATTTTTCATCAAAAGAAAACCGAGTCGTTTTGGATTTAAGTCGCCGTTTTTACCATAAGTTCATAAAGATAGGAGCATCGGTCTTGGCGCACTGTTTCGAAGTTGCTTTGTAACGTATCTAGCTCCAAGTACTATAATTTTTGCACTCACATTTATTCTCATCATCACCTATATGCTTACTGAACGGTCTTCGATTTTCAAAAAGGAAACGCGGGGAGCATTGGATCATTAATTTGATTATTCAGGAATATAATCATGGCATGGGTGACGTAGATCTATATGAGGATGTATTTGTATATACGCGGAAAGAAATGGTGACAGCCAATATGGTTTAACATTCTTGGTAACGCAATGTTCAATACATGGATTAACAGAAAGATATACGCCATGATGAGAAGTCTTGAAAATAAATATCGGTGCTGTAATTTATGCAAGAAAAGTATTATATACACTTGTTAATATTACAGCACCTATTTAAATACTAGATCTTTTAATGAATATCGAAAACAATTTATCAATATATTAGTTCGTTTTATAATAATTGTTCTTCTGTTAAGTAAAAGCACCTAATGGTTGATGGTTAATGGTTGTAAAGGGTTAAGGTGTGGTTCTTTAGCACTGCGACCATATTGATCTATTGTGCACCCTATGCTGTCTATTGACTGTTAAGTATGCTTATGAATTGTACCAGCACCTTCTGAGGGAGTGATTGAAGGTCTTCATCTGTAAGCATGAACTTGTTTAAAAACCTTTTCCTTCTATGCGTCAACTTCGGACATTCGATAATGAGATGTTCTATAGACTCCTCATCTTCGCAGCAGAATCTGCAGGTGCTGGTGTTAGTTATGCCTAATTTGTGTAAGTGTTTGTTGCAGGTGAAGTGACCCGTTAGGGCGCCTGTGAGAGTGCGAATGCTCTTTTTGTTTAACGTGAGGGCCATGTTAGCTCTTTTAGCGTTGAAACTTAGGAACTTTTTGGAGTGTCTAAGACCCTCTACGTTGTTCCAATGCTGATTTAATAGAGCACCTAATTAGAGCTTTAAAAATTATAAAAGAAAGATTTTTTTACATACTTGACGGTTTTTGGCCAGCCGTCGATTCTTCGACCTCCTGATACCCAGAAAACAACAGGTCCAATAATAATTGTTTTTATGTTTCTTTCTTGACTAGGGCTTAAAAACTACCCATTCAAAATTAAATTAAGAAAATATGGTTATTTCTGGTAGAGACCGACTATGGGATAATGCTTTACTCATGTACCACCCTAGATTTGTTCCTTTTGGGTGGCTTTAAAATCCCTCTATATGCTGAGATTTTTTGAACAATCATTACCTTGAAGGTTTGATGTCACATCAGGACCAGTGGTTTGTGCCATAGGAACCAGCTTTCATACTATTTACGAATGCATCTAAGTCAGAATTTGGCTATGGAGCAGGGCTTTTTTATTCCTTATGGGAATCAACCAGAAGTGTTTGGAATACTTAGGTTAATAAAGTTTATCTGGAAAAATATATGGGACACCTCCAAGCTCAGCTTGACTATCACTGCAATACTATGCTATCGTCAATAGAGGTAAATACAATATTAGTAAAATTAGTTTTTATATAATATTAATGTTCCACTTGTTTGAGCCCCGAACCGTTTCTTAGATTTTCTGCAACATCCGTGACATCGCATGTATATAAATGACTCTATACTAGTGCTCCAGATATTCGGGCATCGAACAGTGGGAGTAATTCGATACTTGCTCATTTCCCTGCTGCTAAATGTTTGTTCGAAATTTTCGGGCTTGGAATTATTTGAATCTCTGTGTATAAATAATTTGGAAAACAGTAATAAAAGTATTCTCAAGTAAGTCAAAATAATCAAAGGTATTGCTCGAATTACAGGTGTGTGGTACTCGTTGCTCATTTGCCTGGGCTGTTCGAAAATGAGGGAACAAAGTCGGGAGCTGTACTCTATATCAATCATGAGACCAGAAGAAAATGTTATCTCAGGCACTCAGAGGTTACCTTACCTATTGACAATAAATATTCGGCACATATTATAACACTGCACACTGATTTAGTGGAAACTAGTACTATGTATTAGTTCTTTGTTACTCTCTAGTATCCTTCACTTCGCTATCCCACTTTGGTGAAAGCTATAGGGTATTTTAAAAATATGATTGAAATATCTTTACGAAGAGTTTATTTACTCCTTTTACCAAAACAAGTTCTTTATAAACTAGCATGAACCAATTAAACCAGATCAGGTAGTAAGAAAACTGGGTATTTGTATTTTCGTTTCAGAGAAAAGCACGTAGTTCAAGTTTATGCATCGTTTGTTGGTGGGTTTTTGAATGTTTTTGACTTATTTATGTATAAACATACATATATGAAACTCAAAATGAAATGACTGATAATTGGATTAAAAATAATTATTAATATAATAATTAAACTGTGCGAGAGACTAACTCTCGAGAATCGAAAATATCAATAAACATTGGGTGCACTTTTATCATCAAAGATTTGTTTTTCTTTTTCCTTTCACTACTGCTAGATTTTACTTATATATATCCCTATTTAAATTAACTGCTACACACTTTTTTGATGTTCTTATTTAAAATTTAATTCCCTTTCTCTCCAATTAGTTTGTTTATGACATTGAAGTACGCAGTCCTCTCTTCTATCATTCTTGATTAAGTTGTTTATTGGGAAAATGGGATACAATTAATTGTTAACTTCTTTTATACTTACAATTATTAGATACCCGACATACACGCACAAATATTAGATGAAGTGTGGAAAATAATCTATTAATTTAAGATATTATGTATACATACACATAGTTCACGTTAAATTAATAAATAAACACGTGGCGGCTCATATTGCCCATATTAAGAGAAATTAGGCCAAAACTCTTTATAAAAAAAGCTCTCTGCAATAAAGCTCAAGTAAGAGATGCTCCTACCATTTCTCTTAGTTTTCAATAGCATATGAAATTGCGTATCCTAACATCACATCACATGTTGATATGCCGCTCGTTTAACTTGAAAACAACAAACAGTTTCTCTGTGAGGTCTCTCTAAATGATTGGGCGGAGCTTATATTAATATGTAGCACGTGGTTGCTTTTCGTGCATTGTCTTTACTGCAATGTAAAGTAGTTTGTCGTAAATGTATGCACCCCCTATGCGACTTGTGCGTACCTGTTTTCGTGATGGCTAATCTGTTCTACTGTGAGTTGAACTAAACAACCTGGCCGACGAATCACTTCGAATAAGTGTGCTGCTCTTTGGCTGGCGTTAGGGTTGTTCTTTGCATGACTCTCTGTTTACAAGGAATAAACCGTGAATACAGGTAAACAAGTCATAAATCTTTATTCACGCGACACAAAAGCGACGTCGGAACCGACGGATATCCGACGAAATTTTGCTTGTTGCTCATTCGTAATTTCGCGAAGTGACTTATGACCACCGCATCGGTAACCACGCGGTAATACAACGCAGTGTCGAAGGAAGCGCACCAATTAGCATTTTCCATTTCGGTGTTTCACATTGTCTTCGTTCCACTTGAAAGCATCACGCTGTGCCTGCATTCCAGCGTGGGTGTATGCAAATTTTGATGAGGCAGAATAGCGGGCGTTACTTTTGATATGACAGTGCCAGTGCCAATGATTTCCCAGCAAAAAAATTTTCGTATACACTTTGCATGCACTTATCTACCTATGTGGGGGCGTGCGTAGTCGAAAAACTGCTTTATCTTGCTTATATTCTTTACGAATCTTGTAGTGCGTCTGTCGACGGTTAAATATCCAAGTCTGACGAGACATCGTTAAATGTAAGGATTTTAAAAGTACAACGCATTTCCATTGGACGTGGGTGGCGTCTCTGTGACATATTTGCCTGTCATGTACGCTTTCGACGAGAAAACAACCCTTGTATACAATAAGCATGGTATGTGCATTTTGCTAGCGAATTAGACCTCTTTGTATTTAAAGCATACATATATACTATATATACATATGCATATACATATGTACATAGATATATGTATTAGGTGGAAGAAAACATGCACACTTTTTAAATTTGCGAATGCCTTCTAAAGAAATTTACACTGTTTATACTGAAAATAATTTACTCCTTTCTTTTTTGCAGAATTCAAACTGTTCGACAACGGCCTCAAGTTGGATATATCCAGCTATTCCCATATGAATATCCGCATGAGTACGAAGGGCAAGCGTCCATTACGGAGCTTGACCCCGAGTGATAAAATCCATGCCATTCAGCGAATACACGACGGAGAGTCCAAAGCCTCGGTGGCTCGTGATATTGGAGTTCCGGAATCCACTTTACGTGGTTGGTGTAAAAATGAAGACAAGCTACGCTTCATGTCACGTCAAACTGATAAAATAACGGCCGACTCATTAGCAGAAAAACTGGGAGCATCAGCGGCAATGCTCCCAGAAAAGCGCCAAAAGTTGGATGGTGGCTCGCTACCGTACAATTATTCAAATAAAATTAAATATGATGAACTGGTGTACAAAAGATCTCAACTAAATGGCCCAGACTATAGTTCAAACAAAAGTTTGTCAGAGCTTGGATTCAATGGTTTGTCCGCAGACTATATTGCTTTCAGCAATGCTGCCAAAAATAAGGTATTTTCTGCTGATATATCACGACAAGCAGATCCAGCTATTGCTGCCATAACCCCACTTAATAGTCTATCTCATCTCTCGGGACTATCTGGCTTGGCTCAATCCCCTCTTGCAATTAGTTTTAATGAACTTACATCAAATTTAAATTTGTTAGCTCACCTAAATCCTGGACTAGCAGCAATGTCTGGAATAAATGGATTGGCGGCCACGGCAAGCACTTTGCGTAATGTGAAAACAAAGCCCCAACCCCAATTACAAAGTCCTCATAGTGAATGCGGAGATCGGCAGCAGGGATTATCTGTCAAAAATTGGGCGAAACAAAAATCTCCAACGCCTACTTCCGCTGGAGATTCCAATTATGGATTAAACTTATGCCAAAATGATGATAACAATAAGAATAAAATTAAATGTCCTAGTCCATCGCTCGCGCCATCACTCGGAAATTGTGTACCATCACTAACAACACTATCTGATGATCCGTTGCTATATTGGTTAAAATCCCAACAGGCAATGTTGGGACTAAGCAACATCTACCCAGTATCAACAGCTCCCCCAATTGGGGCATCCAGCCCTCCGATACGTTCTCCAACACCGCAACAATCAGCAAGACTCCATATCAACACATCATTGAATGCTTCCGCGCCTCTGACTCCATCATCGACACCCTCCGCTAGTCTGGATGATAAGAATGCTGCATGGTTTAACTGGTGTAAAGCCCTGGGGGCTAGCCTTAACTCGCTAGCGCCAGCAGCAGCGGCCGTTCTTCACAGTGCTCCCATGCATCAACAACAAACTTCTTCTAATGTAAGCATTCCGACAAACAGCGAAACTGCCACATCAACGACAAATTTGACCTCCCAAAAAACACATCTGGAAAACATTCTCTTTACCCAGCTAACTAAAAATGTTGATAGCTCTCCAATAGAAGGCTCTATCACAATAAACAATACTCATTGTAGTGGCATTCAAAGTGCGGACTCTACGAATAAACCCGAAGATCTATCAGCTAAAACGATAACAAATATGTCTGCACCATCTTCTCCAATTTCAACACCACCAGGTGGCAGTTCATCACCCAGGCCAAATACAGAAGAAAGCCTAGTCCCAACTCCAGTACATAGCCCGAATGATCTATCTATGGCTAATGTTCCCAACTCACCGTTCTACGACGAAAGGGAGGAAGATGGGGTTACTAGTATAGCAGAATGCAAAGACGTTTTGGATAACTTGTTATACAAAATCAATAACAACCCCTCGGTGGCATCACTTAGCAAAGCAACAACTCCGACAAGTGAAAGCCCAGAGGCGGATGGGTGCACCAGTGAATCAAATGCTAGCTATACAAGCGACAATAATCGGATAAACAGCGATGACAATGTCAACAACAATCATTCCAATAAATCAGATGAAGAAGAACGCTTGAAAGTTTTCGAATTCAATAACAAAGGCGGTAACTCTGAAGCTATAGAACATGGTGAGAAGTTCCTTAAGTGGTTAGAAAATTGCAGCAATCCACGTATCACAGCATCACATTTAATGCAATTGAGATTTCTTATCTCAGCTTTAAAATCGAATTGCGAACCTAACACGGAAAACTGTATAGATGACACCAAAGAAAGAAGATCCGAAAGTTCTAATGCAACTGGAGTGACTATTGTAGAGGACAATAATCGTATGAACAAAGTACGTCGTCGCAAATAGGAGCAACCAAGATTAAGAGGAAAAAAGGAAAATTCAATTTATAAGGAAACCTGTTCAAATAATGGATTTCAGAGCCTGCGGTTAGATAATGCGTCTCTGTCAAAGAACTCAATTTTCTTATATTGTAGTGTGGACACTATTCAAGAATGAAGAATACAAGATTACGTCTTGCCAAAGGCGGTGACGTCAGTACAGGGAATAAACAAACAAAAAGGAGAGACAGAGTACACGAAAGCAATTGAATTAAACACATGAAATTATGTATACACACACGCACATACACAAGTATAAATTGTTGGCACGGCACCGTGCTTAAGTAAGTGGTATTTGGCAAGTGCTAAAGTATTTATTGAATTAAATACTGTAAAAAGGATTCACAAGTAACTGGTAAACAAAGGTTTGTTTATTTTCTGTACTGACGTCAATCAATTGCCAAATTTGCTAAAAATAAAGTAGCGGTTTCCGGAAGGCGCTACCTTCTGTATTCTCTAGACCGTGGATGTTATTAATCAATATAAGTAACACGGTTATGAAATTACTTGGAAATATCGCTACGATCAGAGTAAGAGTCGAATTGAATGGATTTTAATTTATAATGTCAATAAAAAAGCTGTTAAATAAACAATACATTAGCTTCAAAATAATTTTTATTCCTACTAACACATAAGTATATATTTCCCAACATCCTAACCACTATTAATTCGTACGCCTACGATTTTTTTCTCAAATACATAAATATTTCAAACTCATTGTGAGCCTCTTTATAAATATTTTATATTCCTGAGAATGTATACTATATAGTTGAAAGGTCAGTCAATTTTCGCGCGTTACTACTTTAAAAACCTCTACACAGAAAGCCATTAAAGCCATTATTCATTCATAGGACTGACATAAGCTTAATTACTTCAAATTCGATTATTGCTTTTCTTATCTACCGTTTTCAGACTCATATGCAAATGCTATGTTATTTTTGGTTATATTTTGCTTTGCATATATAGAGTTCGCATCGTCAATGGTACGTGGTAAGCCTACTAGTATAAGTACTCGCAATATAATGGTAAAAATTTTTTATTCCGGTAAATTTGTTGGGATTATGTTTATTAAAATTAACAATACCGTATGTTATTAAAAGTTGAGGGATGGCTTTCCATAGCTACCACGATAAAATTGCTTATAATGTCTAAGTGCGAGGACCGAATTTGAAAATTATGACACGCATGTAGTAAATATATATAAGCCTTTTAATTCCTAGTATTTTTTATAAATTATTATTAAGAATTAATAGCAACATTTAAAGTTAAAAATGCTTCTGTTTTGCATAAGTTGGAAAAAATTTCAGTCGCTTATTTTACTTAAATGCAAATACAGAAAAGTAACAATATTCACTTATAAAGCACTCTACTAACTCAAGTTTTGAGGTAAAGCTATTTTACTCAATAATACTACGAATTTTATTAAAATGTTCTTTTAAACGTTTGTAATACCGTGCAAAATAAATGTGCGGGACGAAATGTCAAAGGAACGATAGTGAGAAAAGAATAAAGCGAAACGAAAAAACCCAGTCAACCAACAACGAGGTTCGATAGAACTTTGTAGTTTTTAAAAGAGTTAAATTAAACTTTGGCCTTCGATATATCATTATTTTCGAAAATAGTGAAAATTCGGACTAAAAAATCGCAATAAAATAATATTTTCATAATATCATGCGATTTTCATTCCAAATTTTAGCCTGCGGCGCTTTTTTAATTAAAAATTTATATATACTATATACATGTTACAAAAACCAAAAAACTCTTTTTACAAATACTGAAAATTTGAAAAAAAAATCTCGCGATTTTTTAGTCGAAATTTTAGCCTGCGGCGCTTTTTTGAAAATGTACATACATACATGTTACACAATAAAAAACAAATTATAAAAAGGAGCTTTTTTAATTTTAAATATATATTTTTACAAATACTGAAAATTTGGAATAAAAATCGCGTGATGTTTAGTCCAAATTTTTGCATGGGGCGCTTTTTTGTTTGAAATATACATATTATACATGTTACAAAAAAAAATTTATAAAATGACGCTTTTTTAATTTTAAATACATATTTTTACAAGTACTGAATATTATATTTTTCGCCTGTATACATATATAAGTGTTACAAAATCGAAAAAAATTTATAAAATAAGTGTTTATTAAAATAACAAATTGTTTGCGCGTCTCTTATATATTTACGATAATACAACCTTTTTATAAATAGTATGAATTATAAAACCTAAGTTAAATGCTTACCACGAGGGCGGGTCAAGAAGTGCGTGACTTTTTGTATTTCTGACCTCTTTACTGAAAAAGACGTACTGCTCCTGGAAACAGGCATCTGTCAGTTGACTCCTGTCAAAATTTTGACGTGCTGCGTCAGTTTGTTAGTGTTTTACAGCTACCTTTATCAGACTACCCAGTAATTTGAGGATAAAATGGAAAAAACTGAATTTCGTGTGCTTATTAAGCCGATTCACCCTTAGAAACCCACTGTTTCGACTGTTGTTTGGTCTCTGGTGTATGGTGATGGATCCATGTTTTGTCCACGGTTACAAAACGGCGCAAAAACTCATCCATATTGCGATTAATCAACGCCAAACCTTCCTGTGAAGTTGTTACACGATTGCGTTTGTGGTCGACTGTGAATTACTGGGTAGTCTGATAAAGGTAGCTGTAAAACACAAACTAACTGACGCAGCACGTTCAAATTTTGACAGGAGTCAACTGGCAGATGCCTGTTGACAGGAGCAGTATTTCTTTTTCAGTAAAGAGGTCAGAAATACAAAAAGTCACGCACTTATTGACCCGCCCTCGTAGGTTGACAATTGCTTTATTCATTTCTCTTCAACGATATTTCAGTACAAGATGCAAATACGGTCGTAAAAACCTAATTTTTAAGCTTTTCCTTATGGTTCTACAGGGACCCCGGGTAGATTGGAACTTTCATCGTTATAATGGTGTGACCTTGCTCTTTCTATTGGGCGTGGTGGGCGCCCACCATTGGTTTCACTGAAACCAAAACGCATAATCGTGGTCGCTCATCAAAAATTACGCCACGTGATTTGCGCATTTTATATTCTCTTATTAAGGAGAATCGACGAAATTCAGTTAAAAATTTGTCTGACAGAACTGGAAATCAAGTGGCCCGCGAGTAGACCAGACAAAATCTATAAAAACTGTGATTGTAAGTTTTAAGTTTCACTGCATTTTTTGTTTAGGTCAAACAGAAGCCTTTAAATACGGTTTTTTCCAAAGACGAAGGTGTTAATATTGACGAAAAATATGCGAAACTAGATTTTAATGACGAATCGAAATTTTATGTTTGCACAAATGATACCAGTTTAAGAGTCACGCAGGATAAATGCAGATTACTATAGGCACTGTATGTGGCGGAAAGTAAAATTAAAGCACAGGACAACATAAATTTGTTGGAAACTAATTTACCACAAGCAATGCAAATGCTTCGTATGAATGAATTTATTTTCCATGAAGACCGTGCCTAGGCCTATATTGCCAAAATCACGAAAAACTGCTTTCTGACAAATATTATTGATATTTTGGACTGGCCCTCGTCAAGTCCCGACCTTTGCCTCATCGAATCATTATGGGCACTCATAAAGAAACGGCTAATCTAGGGAACTGTTTTGGAATTAAGAGCAAACATTGAAGAATTTTGGAAATCCATTGCATCAATAAAGTGCAGGGTGCAGATGCAGTTGTCGATACTAAAGGTGACGTCACTAAGTACTAATATAAGTTTATATTAGCCTTAGAAATTAATAATTGCCACTTTCCGTGTTGAGGTTTTTAAATCGTATCATTTAAAAATTTATAATAAAGAACCAATAAGCTATGTAAAGTTCGAATGTACCAGAAAAACACTTTTGAGAAATAAATAAAAAATTATACCCAGGTCACGTACGCAATCAAAACTTTCTTATACATACTATACACTGTGGAACTGTTATAGAATCGATTATATTAGTACAGAAAATTCCTTTACTATAAATATTGCTATTGGCTTTTATGTAGCTATTGTGCTTGGTACAGGAAAAATTTATCTTATATACATTTCTTTCTAGCATTCAATTAGTGCTGTAAAGGTTCTATTAAATACACTTATAAAGAAGATGCTTACAATGAGTTTGAAATACAAATATTGAATGAAACCGTACAGGTACGAATTAATATTGGTTAGGGCCAGTATGTTAATATATTCATTTAACCTGCTCTTTCATTGACATGATGGGAATTATATTTTATTATGTTATTTGGAATATTCGAAACCTTAAAACAAGTGATAGCGATCACTTAGGAGCGTTAATGTTTAATGTCTTTATAGGTAGATATCTTTCTTGTGAAAGATTGAAAATGCAGTACAATATATTCCTCTAGATAACGCCTGACTCAATTTTTTAAAGCAGTGGGATTACGTGATTTTCACATTTGTATATTTAAGGCTTACAATAAATTTAATACTACTACTTGTACTGCAGAAAAGAATTGACTTGTGTCTTGTTAAATGGTAAATTTGAACTCAAAGCGTCTGGTGAACTAAACTACACACTTATATTCTGTTTTAATTGCTGCTGGTATGGGTGGATTACTGAAAATTGAAAATGGAAAATATATAGAATCGGACGATTTTGTGTTGTTCATTCTTAATGTTATTTTAATAACGTCATTTAAATTTTTATAAAAAACCTGAGTAATTTTGATAACAAATTTTACGTATTACTCTGGGCACCAAAATTAATTTTTGTTTAAATACCTGAAACTTTATGGAGAATTTTTGAAATATAAGCATTCTTTTTCTGTACATTATTCCAAATACCACGTACATATAAATGTACATATATGACACTAAAAATTAGTACTTATATATGTATACTAAAACGTAGGTTTGTATTTAGAAATATTTCTTCCACATGTATTATTACATGTATTAGAAAAATTGTATCGGATTTTACACTTATTAAATGTAATTAGTTAATCATAAATCGTATCAATTCGCATAGAAGCTTTCATTTCATCTATAAATATGTATTCCTCTTTTGTATTTATGAATTAATGTACTAACCAGTGTTGACGCGATCGAAAAAGAGAAATTATCAAACTTTGGAAAACAGTAACCAAAAAATAACCAAATTTTCTGTCAGAAAATAGCATTTTATTTATATTCTTATATACATATGTATATACTTAAAAATATAGGTACGCAACTATTTTCAACAAAAAATAAACATTAATTTAAACATAATTACTGCGCATGTACATTAGAGCGGGCTATTTTTTCTTTACTTTGTTTAGGCGGCTTACTCTCTTCTAAACAAAACAGTCCACACAAGCATAGCTCTAAATTGGTTTTCGAGCCTCCCTATTTTTAATTTGGAAGTAATTTATTCACATATAATTTATATATATACACTGGTAAAAAATAGCAGTTTAAAACGCTATTCGAAATGGAAAAATATACAAAAATTTTAATATTTTCGTATATTTTACTTATTTACACTTTATATCATTGTAAATAGCTAAATATTTATGTTAGAGCGGCAATCATTAGAACTGCAAGCGGGCCGGTTGAAACAGATTTGGTAGAAAGCATACGCTTTCCAACGGGGGGTATGTATGCAGCAGGAACCGACATAAGTCCTAGTTTTAAGTCAGGCATAAATAATTAATTTTCGCGTTGGTTTACAGCATAGCTTCCGTTCTGACTTATTTATGCCATTTAAGTTGAATTTAGACCTTTAGTATATTAAGAGATTTATAGTAGAATTTTATGATTTATAATTTATATAGACTGGTAAAAGAAAATAGTAATTTAAAAGGCTATTGAAAAATTAAAAAAAATTACAAAAATTTAAATTTTTCATATGTTTTACCTTCATGTTCGGGCATTACTAAGGTATTTTAATTATTTTAATACTTTTTATATAATTGTAAGCAGCTAAATATTATTAGAATAGACTGCAAAACATGAATAAATTTAAATTTAGGGAAAGTATTCTCTTAACCTATGAAAAATTGTTTTTTCGACCCTGGATTCAGATTTTGAGAAAATTCAAAATTCGGAGCATGAAGTTGTTTTCTACTTTTTTAAGCCTGAGAAAATGTTTAGTTTGAATTTTTCTGTCACAATGTAATATTCTAGTGAAAAATATAGTGAATTATAGTAATAGTATAAGTTTTTATAACTTGATATTAAATAATTGCAGTAAATAGTTTTTGTTATATATTTAAAAGTAGGGAAGAAAGGGTTTTCTTCCTTCAAGAATATTCGAATTAAGTAAACTTTACAATTTTCCGCTCTCTAGCGGAAGGTTTTAATAATAATTTTAATAACAAACATCAAAAAGTTGTTTTTTGTAAATTGTATTGTATATTGTATATTGATTTTTAATCCGATCCAAAAATTTAGCAAGAAAACCTGAAATAAATTTTATTGGGAATTAATAACTAAAATTCAAAATAAGGAGGCTCGAAATCCATTTTAGAGCTATGCTTCACTGGTCCTTTTTGTTCAGAATTGTCAGTTGAATACAATTCAGTCGCCGAAGAACAGTAGTTTATATTTTTTAAGATCAAATTGACCCGCCCTAATGGGCATACATGTCTTAAATGAATTTCATCAACAAATGTTAAGTTGAAACAAGTTGCATTATTTTATGCATTTCGTAGGAAAAATTTCAATCCAAATACGAAATTATAACAAGCAACCATTTTCCATTGGTCTATATTTCACCCTTTTAGTTACTTTTTAAGAGTTCCTTTCAAGGCATTACCTTTTGAAAACTTTTTATCTCTGCAAGGTATTATAGTCTTAATATTTGTAAGAAGCGAAAGCTTTCGCTCTGCACCCATCCATTCACTTGTGACAACCATAGGATACCAAAACGAATCCATAGACGGTGGCTTCGCTATAGTAGCAGATTTGAATTTTTTTCTTGCGATTTGCTGATTTGAATATTAAAGTTTTTGTTTTTTGTTGTTGCATTATTTGTTTGTATATGTTATTATAGAAATGTTGCCAATCAAACTACCAAATTGTAAAAACAAAATACATGTTAATGTTGTTTGGATACAAAATTTGCAATGCTGTCGATGCATATGATGAATTGTTCACAGAACAAAAATATTGAAAAAATGTGAAATGAAATCCTTGATTTCATACTGTGGTCTACCAATTTCAATTGCACATTTTTGTGAAGTTTCACCAAATAGTAATTTGTTTGGAATTATATGTTTGTAATCAAAAGTGCGACACTGGTACTAACTCGAAAAATGCGAATTAGTAAAAAAGTACATTTCCTTATGAAAAATAGTTGTCTCTTGTAAAGTATAAACTCAAGACAGCAGTTTTGCAATAAAAAAAAATTAAATATATATATTTTAACTCAACTTCCATACAGTATTTATAAATATAAGATAAACCGAATTGATAGTTTATTATAAATTGTAAATGAAATCTATGGAATTATCTTATAAAATTATCACCATTTTGTATTACATTCATTTGGGGAACAAAAAGAAATAACACAAATTTTAAACTTAGATAACAACTTTTAAAAACCAAATAAAAACTAGAAGAAAATTAAAAAAAAACTGTTTTTATTAAAAGGAAAATAAAAGAATAAAGCGTGAGATTTTACGCACAATTGTATAAAAAAATTTAAATACAATAAATACAAGATAAAGAGCCTTTCGCGTTTACCTTTGAAGGTTATGGATGCTACATTTTAACTGTCTTTCTGCAATTATGCTTACTCCTGCTTCCAATTAAGCATTTAGTGCAAATATTTGCATTTACATTTTTCTATCGAAATTTCGTTGACACTTCGTCAATACAAATTCGGTAAACATATGTTTCATTTGCGTCCTGTGTTATCCAACTCTTTGCTAATGGTTACAAATTAAACTATTTTACTCGTGTGTAAAATAATTTCAGTTATGGGTTTGTATACAAACGTAAACTTTTGTTCAAGGAAATTTGTTGTTCGATAGTAACTCTTCTTTACACTTTACTCTTTTTTTAAATCTGTGTCCCGTGAAAACCCTCGACAAATATAATTATCATATGTATTACATACATATTTAATATGTACAGTGGTGGGTAACTCAGTTAATTTTAATCTGCTGACATATGTAATGGCGCATTGACATAGTGAAGTTAACGTCGGCTATCAATAAGATAAAACACACTTTACTTTAGCTATAGCCAAGCTGTAGTGGACTTTTGCTTGCAAAGCCGACTTTAAACATAAAATCGCCAAAAGCCAAGCCAAAACCTTTACCCAAATCGATAAAATTAAATAAAATGTTTTATTTTGTACATTGTCTAGTTTTTTGTCTAGTTGACAATGGCAATGTTTTATTAGACAAATTTTTCTCGGTACCATTCGATGCATTCACTGTATCCTAAACGCGGGTGATTTTAATCAATATACAGGAATATTGAATTTCAATACAAATATTCTGCATTAACTGTTGACTTATTCTAAATACAGAAGGGTGAATGTCACTTAAAATTTGTACTTACTGTTTGCTAACGTAAAAACAATCGTCCTTTGAAAAGTTATTAATTTATAATAAAATCATTCATTAAAATATGCTCATAAGTTGTACAGGGCCCGCCATCTATCGTTACGGATTTGAACTAGGTATTATTTGAAGAATGCTAACACTTAGCTGTCATCTGATTTGACAGAAAATTAGTTTTATTCTTCCGCTGAACGAAAATTGTTGTGTATACGCTCAAAGAACGCTGGGAAATATTGCGACATTACTTTGAATATCATGGTAATGTTGCAGAATGTGTACGAAAATTACGTACGGCAATAGGAAGACTTTTACCGAAAAATCATCTTTTCGGATGAAGCTCATTTCCATCTCGGCGGGTATGTTAACAAGCGAAATTGCCGCATTTGGGGCTCAGAAAACCCGCACGCACTCGAAGAAAAGCCGATGCATTCACAACGAGTCACTGTTTGGTGCGGATTGTAGTCGAGAGGCATCATTGGTCCATTTTTTTCGAAAATGAGCGAGGAGTGGCCCTAACCGTCGATGGAGAGCGTTACCGGGCCATGTTGAACGAATTTTCGTTCCGAGAAATTGAAGAGGAGGATATTGGTGGCATTTGGTTCCAACAAGATGGCGCTACTGGCCAGACAGCGAATGCTACGATCAATCTTTTGCGCACTGTCTTCGAAGATCGCATTATCAGCCGAAATTCTGATATCGCTTGGCCGCCTCGGAGCTGCGATTTGACGCCGTGGGATTATTATCTTTGGGGTGCCGTCAAAGACCAGTGTTATGCCAACAAACCAGCAACAATTGAAGCACTGAAGACCAATATACGCGATGTCATAGCTGAAATACAGCCGCATACAATCGAAAATGTGTTGAAAAATTGGATCGATCGTATGGGATGGTGCATGGCTAGCCGAGGCAGCCATATGAATGAAGTTGTGTTCCATGATTAACCGGAAGGATTGTACTTAAAAAAAAACAGTTTGGAAAAATATTGAGTAGTTTCTTTTTTATAGCATTTTTAATTCCGTAAAGTTATATGGACCCTGTATTAGCGCACAACTTGGATTCTTTTTTGGGAGGAGCTTTATGAAAAATCCTCTTAAAGTTCTACAATAAAATTAGTAATAGACAAAAAAACAAGTGTCAAATGACAAAGAACAAATAAATGTATGCGTTTGACAACAAAAAAGGGATAATTTTACTCATCGTTTGCTTTCAAAAAAGTTTTCTAAAATTCTTTCCACCATGCCAATTTGAGTCAATACAGGGTTTGATTGAAAAGTAATGAGCCTTATTTTTTAAGCAGTTTTATTAAACCTTTTGGCTTATACAACTAATATTCTTCAAAATAGGACCCTCGAGTGTCAATACACCGCTGGTAGCGGTCCTTCCACTGCAGGAAACATTTTTGAAACTCATCCGCCGGAAACGCGTTCGAAACGCCTTTCTTTCACCTTTTTTTTAGGCGCGGGAACAAGAAGAAGTCCGGAACGGACAGGTCTGGGCAGCAGGGAGGGTTGGGAAGCACCGAAACATCCATCTTGGCCAATGCAGAGGTGCAGAGGAAGGCGGTGTGCGCCGGCACATTGTCGTGATGAAGGGTCCAATTGTCCTCCCGGCCTTCCTTGAACGACTTGTGCCACAGTTTTATCCGGGCACTGGACAGAGATTGGTCCCCGTAAGCCTCCTTGAGTAGCCCTATGGTTTCGGTACTCGTTTTGTTTAGCTTTACCCAAAATTTGATCGAGTAACGTTGCCCCAACGATCGCTGCATTTTTGCCACTGCAAAATCCTAACACACTTTTAAAACAGCTTTCACGCGCGGAGCGATGTTGACTGCACCGCTGTTGCCAGCGAACTGGGACCAGTTTCTAGTGGAAGGGGAAGGTCCAACGATCATTTTCCCCCACCAGCCGATTCGGTTGATCGCTTGGCAGACGCTCCGCGCGGTAAGGCTCATTACTTTTCAATCAAACCCTGTAGATGTGAAGATGGGCTGCCTAATTCAACCGCTCTTATGACTCTCGCCACTTGAGTAAAGAAAATTGCTTTTGCCAATAACTTAACTATGTATGTTCTAAAAAAAGTAATTTGTTTTATTCAATAAAATGCATGGCCAAAATTCTTTACAATTAATTAAGGAATGTGATTTGGTACAGAGTCATAAAATGTCTGCTTTATTCGTATAAATAAATAAATAATTAAATCGTATCCATTTGGGAAACAACATCAAGACGCACGCCACAAATAGGAGAAGGAGCTCGGCCCAACACCCAATAAGGGTGTACGCGCCAATTACATATATACAGGGTGAACGATATGAACAGTTACCAACTTCACACTGCTTGTATCTGTAAAACAGCTTATGACATCAACGTCAAAATTGTTCTAATGACAGTTCAATATATTGTTTATAAAGCATTTGCGTCTCAGTTTTGTTGATTTTTTTTTCTGTGACGGAATTCAAACGTAATAGTGTGATTGCGTTATATTTGGCTGGAAAATCACAACCAGCCAATGTTCGTGAGCTCAGTCACCTCAAAGTGAATAAAATGTTTGTGTATCGCACAATAAAACGTTACAATGATACTGGTAGCATTGCAAAACGCTATGGAGGTGGACCAAAAAAAAAACCGCAACAACGCCAGAAATGTTTCGGAAAGTGAAGGCTCGACTTGAACGAAATCCACGTCGAAGTGGAAAAAAAATGGTCAAAGAACTGAAAATATCGCAAGATAGCATTGGACGCATATTGAAAAATGAACTCAAGGTCAAGGCTTACAAGTTCCAAAAAGCACAGGATCTTTTCAAAAAAAAGTTCCGTGCGAAAGAGCAAAGGAGTTGTTGCGCATGCACGAACGTGGCGAATTTCCTAACGTTGTGTTTTCTGATGAAATAATTTCCCAATTGAGCAGCTCATAAACATTCAAAACGATCGTGTTTACTTGACCGAACGCTTCTCATACGAGAATTTGAGCCTACGTATGGCCACTCGAAGCAGTTTCCCATCGTAAGTAATGGTTTGGGCCGCAGTGACCGCTGATGGACGCTCACCAATCGTTTTTATCGAGCCTGGTGTCAAAGTGAATGCGACTTATTATTGGGAAAATGTTTTAGAAGCTGCTTTAGAGCCGTGGACACGCAAACATTTCGATCGTAAAACATGGACGTTCCAATAGGACTCGGCACCGTCTCATAAAGCTCGTGTGAACCAAGAATGGTTAAAAAATCATGTTCCACACTTCATTTCGTCCACACAATGGCTTTCGAATTCGCCAGACGCAAATCCGATGGACTATTCCATCTGGTCCTTTTTCGAGAGCAAGGTGAGGACTAAAAAATATGCTAGTATGGATGCGCTGAAAAGAGCGATTATACGAGAATGGGCCAAAATACCTCAAGATCACATTCGTGCAGCAAGCAACTCATTTTTTGACCGTTTGAAGGCTATAGTCAAGGCAAAAGGTGGTCATATCGAACTAAAGTGAATATATGTATGTTAAAATTGTAATCATTTTTGAACAATTTTGCCTTTGAACTCAATAAAAACTAATTTAACACAAAAAAGTTATGGTGTTTTGAATAGGTAACACTTCGCATCGTTCACCCTGTATATAATCGTATAAATTAATGAAATTTTATCTTAATTTTGTTTGACATTTTCATACACTTTTTCTTTCATTCATGCAAGTTGTTGGAAGAGCTGCTCTAATAGCTTAATAATTTATATACTTTACATGTACTTATATATTCAGAATTGTATTCTTTGGCAGAGTTTAATGGTTTTGAAGTTTTAACTTTTTCAAAATCTCCTTAGTCATTGCAATGAAAATAGTGAAATTTTTTTAAATTCAAATTATCATTAAGACTCGAGGTATTATCGGGAAAAAGATTTTCAGAGCCAAAGTTTGAGAGTGTTTTAAAACTCTGATTTTTAGAATGCGAATAAATGAATCTAAGAACAGTATATCGATTGTATATATGATTTTATGAAAAACGACACCAAAATTTCTATGCAAGTTCCAGCCGAGTGGGTAACATTTGAAAAACCGATTGTGACAGTCTGTGCGCCAATC
This sequence comes from Anastrepha fraterculus, assembly GCA_037575425.1. Classification (NCBI taxonomy): domain Eukaryota; kingdom Metazoa; phylum Arthropoda; class Insecta; order Diptera; family Tephritidae; genus Anastrepha; species Anastrepha fraterculus. The sequence goes on from JAYXIM010050837.1 coordinate 27,309, forward strand.
CTAAAACAGCTCAAGACAACATGACGTTTGGAGTCAAAACAGATTCCAGTGCTTACGCTCTAGGTGCAGTTTTACTCCAGGGCGAGAGGAATGAGGATACTGCCGCAGAACGAAATTATTCCACAACTGAACGGAACCCTTGGCTATAATATGGGCTTGGGAACTATTCTAATGAAATTATACTAGCCATGAAAATGATTGATTACAATGAAGCACGATGAGCCTTGCAAATACAGCAATATAACTTCAAAGTTGATCTGACGATGGCAAAGTCATTGATAGGCGAAAATTGGTCTACCTTCGCAGTTGTGCAGAAGTAGCGTATTGTCTGGCAATCCAGCAGCAACTCAGGTCTGTGAAACACCCATAATCTAATCCAGTTGAATATATAAACCGAAACCTTAAAGCACAGTTGGCAATTTTTGTATTTAACGACCACACTTCGTCGAGCATCTACCTTCCAGTGACAGCACCAAATGCAAGTTTTTCTCCAACATATCTTACTTTTGGAAGAGAAATGTGCACTCTTGCCCATATTCAACATGATGGTAGTTCGATAATGGACAACGAACATTAAACTACACAAACTCCACCTTACCCTCGAATCATCACTAATAATTTAAAGTCAGCAAAATAAATTGTTAAAGTTATCAGAATAAAAACTCCGTTCCGATAAGCACGTGATAGAGTGATAAACACGGGCATCTCCAAAACAATGATAGCTGTGCTGAAATTACTGGTGCAGAAGTAATGATGAAAACTTTGGTATTGAGTCAAGTCTGGTATTGGTTCATCTTCGTTCGAAATTGTGAATCGAGAAAACATAAAAATTTCGTATGGTTTTTTCAATGGAGTCGTCGGATTAGAACTGCGGTGTTGAGCAAGGAGGCTGGCTTCTTCGTTAACGTGTCTCTGCTTGCGCGAGGTTTAGGAAGACTGCTGAGCATATGTTTTTTCTCTTCGAACGAATTTTCTTTTTGTTTGCAACGGAATCCAAAATAGTGTGAAGGTATCAGATTACGATATTCAATGATGGGTTTTAAGCGATTTAAATAGAATAAGATTTTGTAGTAGTTTTGAAATTAGTGGCAACAAGAAAATTGGCCGATATGAAAAAGCAATATGCGGATCCTTTCCTGGTTTGGCAATCATAATAATCTCCGCAGACTCGGCACATATTGGAAGGTGTTGGATAGATGCTTTGCAAATGTTACCGTTTATCCTTTTCACTTCTCGCCCAAGTGTCATTTGCCTTTTTCACTGGCGAAACGTGGCGGTTTGGTCTTTTTAAATACTTTGTACATTTCCAAAGAGAGTAGTCGTTTTTTTATCAGCTGTTAATATCGATTCATTGACTCAATTTTTAAATTATTTATTTCTCGTCTTAGTTCCTGAGTAGCTTTGTTAGGAGTGGTTTTATCTCCAGGGCATCGTGTGTGTAGCCATTTTCGGCGAAATTGTCTTTTCTTTGCTATGAAATGCTTTATTTCTTTGGGACAGATAGATTCGATTACCTTCTTCTTTAAAAAGGCTTCGCCACTCCACGCCGCTTGTTAGATTTCTTGTGTAAACTTGAAAGTTTCTTATTCTAGTTGTTTTTCTGTTGAGATCGAGGAGTTATTACATGTATTGCCTTGAACTCTAATTTGTGAGTTTATTGTAAAGGGTTGGTGGTTGGTCTTTTTCGACAATTGCTTCGTTGATTGTTAGATATATTGGGGAATTATCTGAGTTGAGCACAGTTTTGTGATCATTTTTTTATGACGAAAAAGTCGATCAAGTCTGGAGTTTTGTTTACATCTGTTAGCCAGTAGATTGTGCTGCTTTGGTGCTTTTTTAAACCGTTCGCAACCATTATTTAATTCTGAGATTTGATTTGTTGTTCAAGTTTACTCACCGTTTTTGAAGATTTTTATTGAATTCTTGCTGTTTATTTAATTGCCAAGTATCTGAGCTAGAATTTCATAATTACTTGATAATAAATGTAATTAGATATTTGGTTTATTGCTCTTTGTATTTTCTTTTGCTGCTTTAGCGAATGATAATTTCTTTGCTTTCACAGTGTTAGCTCCATTGCTTTGGGTAACATCATTTGTAGTGTCAGTGTTTTCAGCACGGTTATTTTGTAATGTTGGTTTAAAATTCTTCTTATCGCGAATTATTTGCAATTCTTTACAACAACACATTCCCGATACTTTGCAGGGTGGTCCTGACAGCAATTGCAAAATTCTAGTTTTTGCTTTGCCGTTTTTTTGCAATGTAATGTACTTTGCTTTCCACTACACTTTACACATCTTGGCTCTTTACCGCAATAGCTTTTCGTACGCACAAATGCTTGGCAAATTTTATACTGTGTGATTAGATTTGAGGATTTGACGGGCTCTACCGTAGCAAGTGAGTGAAGAATTTTCTCAGTGTTGTATATTTTTAACGCCTTCTTTGGAATCAAATGTGACCAGAAACATATTTAATTTCTCTTCAGTATTCCATTTAAATTTGTTAAAGGCGTTTATGGGGTCAAGTTCTTGATTCTTTAAATCAGGCGATGATTGACTTGCGGTCATAGGAATGAATAAGGTTATTTATCATTACTTTGATTGGTCGTGTTAACGTTTTTGTTATTGGCCTATATAACGTAAATCCAAACGTTAATTTTATAGATTTCTTTATTTAATAAATTAACAGTAAACTGATTTAGTTTAGCTTTTGATACATTTTTGCATTTGATATCATAATTGAAGGAGGACGAGGCGTATATTTTTGAGTATTATTTTCTGATCCAGATTTTCCTTGATTGCGCTATTTTTTGATTATTACCTTTCGTGTTTTGTTTGGTCGTTTATTTTTTTAGAATCCAGTTGGTTTCTACCGCTAGTTTTTCTTCATCTGTCTCATAGTGTATTTTTTGGTATCGTTTTCAACCTGTTTAGAGGCTTTATAATCCGCAACACCTTTATTTTTGAGCTTCCGTTTTTCATTTTCTTCTTTGAGAAATTATCTCTAATAAAAAGGCATATGATGGTAGATAAGTGTCAATCACATTAACTTCAGCTCAGAACATACATATACTATTATTTGTAAAAATAATAAATAAAAAAATTACTTTTACATAGTAGAACTACTTTTATATTGCAATGCAAGAACAATTTAATACAGTGATCGGAGTCACTGAATAATTCCCCCCTAGGCGCACTCGATCAGGCCCGTAGCTACGTATGGGCGTGGACGGGCCTTGCCCGGAAAAACCCGATCTTTGAAAAAAATTTGCCATAAAAAACACTCAAAACTTTGCATATTAAATGGTTGAAGTTTTCAGTGCTAGTGGTGCAATTGGATAGCTTTGGAGAATCGGCACACCTGTGTTTGTTGATATTACTTTGAGTTCGAGTTATTTCTATCGATATGGAAATTTGGTATTACAATTTTGACAAATGTTCCCTAACTGTATAACCATGCACCACACATTCATCAAATTCTTCGGATAATGGGAATCCCGCCTGCCCACCAACGAATGCACCTACTCAACGTTACGGATGATCAGCCATGACTGAAGATAGACTATAGCCTGTGCCTTGTTTTCGTCAATTAATTCACCCGAGAACAAGTTTTCCAAAAATTTTATTTCAAATCAATATATAAAAAAAATACTTTAATTAAGTAATCACTTTGATAATCAAATGTACATATATATATAAAAGAAAGTCATGTTAGTTACACTATTTATAACTCGAGAACGGCTGAACCGATTTGGCTGAAAATTGGTGGAGAGGTAGCTTAGAACCAGGAGACGGACATAGGATATTTTTAATCCCATTCGAACGCGTTTCCGCGAAGTCACTATAAAATGTGGTATAACAAAAACGCACCTGATATGGAATAACAAAACGCAAATGACAGCTAAACGTAATTTTGTCTATGGTTAAGTAGAAAATTTGGTAATATAAATTTTGTCAGAAATATATAATCACAGTAATTTGTATTCTCTTTGAATCGTTATTATCAATGCCTCGACCAAGATGATCGAATCTTTCCCGACAAAGCCGTAATGCAAGAAGGATACGAAACATTGCCCGTGAAGAGCGCCACGTTAGTATGGCTCGACTTTGTACTTCTCAATAACAAGAGCAAAGCAAGACAGCCCGTGAAACGGCTCGGTTGGCAATGCGAAATCGGCGAGCGAATAACAGAGATGAACAAGTATATCATTTTCGACGCACAAGAAGAGAATTATCAAGTGCTGATTTGAATCGAGCAGCGTTTCGATATGAATGCAACACTGATTACTGCTTGCATTCTAGCGTTTGAATTGGGCCAATGAACGTTGTTTGCGAGTATTGTGGCGCATTGAAGTTTCCGGAGAAACGCACGGATTGTGCTGCCTTAGTGCAAGAGTGAAATTACCATTATTGACTTTTTTGGTGGCGCAATGACTTTACTGTCTGGCGACTTCCACCAAACACTGCCAGTAATTCCAAGATCAACGGCTGCTGACGAAATAAACGCTTGCCTCAAATCATCGAATCTATGGCGCTATGTACAACAAACATGAGAGTTGCATTACTTAATGATACATCTACTGAAGTTTTCTCTGAACATTTACTGACTACACTGTGCGACAGTGAAAATATACTTTTATAGAGACCTAGTACAACTTGTAGGTATAGTAAAACTAAGAAACATGGTATAGGAGAAATTTCCAATACACCCCCAAAATCTCATTTTATGGCCATAAAACCGTTTTTCAGTAGGTTGATGTGAACAATCACTCCTAACTTCGCCAATTTCCATCCGATTTCGAATTTGTTTTTTTAGTTCGAAAGAACAAAAACAAGCCTTTTTGACAGTGTGTTGACAATTTTTCTGAAATGACAACTGACGAGACTGTAGACGGAAGTATTTGGAATTTTTTTATTTTTTCTCTATTTTTTCAACTTTGACATAATTTTTACGATATTATCCGATATTGAGGATTTTTTTTAGTACCCTACTGTTATAGTAAATTTAATTTTGCGTCAAATGAGCTATATTTGACTGTAATTGAATTAAAATTAATAGAGTTGTGTGGGTTTTAAGATTTTTTCTTTTTTTTACTACGAGATTTGGTATGCGTTTCGAAGCATGAAAATGATAACAAGTGTCATTATAAACACATAATATTTATTGGAGTATTGTGCAGAGCAGCACTGTACGGTATGGTACGGTGCAGTACACAGCGGAACTGGTTCCAAACTTAAAAATGCATTGGAAACGGCCCTTTGGAGTTTAGTATGGTACGGTACATTTGTCATTCTCTTCATCAGTTTTGAATACTTCTCTGTAAGAAATTCGATCATCATCATTCATCTTAAGTCGTCATCAACTAAATTCCATTGTTTAAATTGAGAAGCGAGCGTTTCAGATTGTCTTCCCGATAGAAGTAAATCACGAGAAAGATCCTGAATGTCGGAATTTGATACAATGTGTCGTTCTGAAGACTTAGAACCAGACGGAAAGTAATCTTCATCATCAGGTTTATTGTTATCAGTTTGATCATCATCAGCAATGAGTTGAACTTCTTTCAGTTCATGACTTGCAGTTGCGTCAAATATTTCGTCCAAGACTACGGGGTTCTTAGCAGTTGCAACATCAGCATACTTTATGTGCTTTCGAGTTTTATAATGATGACCGTTTACGTCCGTTTTATAAAAATAACAATCATCTGGTTTAAGATAAGGCTGATAATGCCACATCATCTGAGAATATTGAGAAATTCGACTTTTCTGGCAACGTTTTGATTTATGTCTCTTGAATGAAACAAACAATAAAACTTTGACGTTTTAATAAGGTTAAATTATAATAACAAACTTCTTTTGTCAATCAATGTACAGTGTGAACTTTGGTACACTTGGGAGCTTTTCCATATTTCTATTGAAAACAAAGTGCTATAATATGTCAGATATTTTCGTCAGTTCTAACCAGTTCTGTTATATGCAGTACAGTGTACTCTTATGTATACATATACACTCCAATAAATATTACGTATCTATAATAACGCATCAAAACACGTCCTTATTCCCATTTAGCGTAAGCTATACCTACATACCAAATTAGTAAAAAAAAAAATAAAAACTTATAACTCACACAACTCTTTTAATTTTAATTCAATTACAGTGAAATATAGCTCATTTGACGCAAAATTAAATTTACTATAACAGTAGGGTACTAAAAAAAATCCTCAATATCGGATAATATCGTAAAAATTATGTCAAAGTTGAAAAAATAGAGAAAAAATAAAAAAATTCCAAATACTTCCGTCTACAGTATTGTTAGTTGTCATTTCAGAAAAATTGTCAACACACTGTCAAAAAGGCTTGTTTTTGTTCTTTCGAATTAAAAAAACAAATTCGAAATCGGATGGAAATTGGCGAAGTTAGGAGTGATTGTTCACATCAACCTACTGAAAAACGGTTTTATGGCCATAAAATGAGATTTTGGGGGTGTATTGGAAATTTCTCCTATACCATGTTTCTTAGTTTTACTATACCTACAAGTTGTGCTAGGTCTCCATAAAAGTATATTTAATTTTTTTTGTTTTGTCACACCGTGCTATCGGTAATGGTCGAGTACCTGTCGACGAATTGAGCGAATTAATTTAATTTCCTCAGAATTTCTGTAAATTTGTCTCATCGAAAGACGAACATATCAATGAAGTATTCCCAAACATCATTAATAACTACAAAAATAATGAATGGTTGAGTGGACGAGCAATTTTAGCGGTTAAGAATAAATATGTAGATGACCTATACTGCATTATTCAAAATGATGTCATTGGAACAATGCATTCATTCAAATCCATTGACTACGTAACAAATGAAGATGAAGCCACTATCCAATTGAATTTTTGAACTCTTTGGATGTGCCTGGTTTACCACCGCACAATTTACGCCTAAAAGTTGGCTCCGTAGTAATCATGCTTCGAAACATAAGCCCACCAAAACTTTGCAACGGTACGCGTTTGGTGGTAAATAAATTGATGAACAATGTGATTTATGCGACGATACTCAAAGGAAAATTCAAAGGTGAAGAAGTTCTCATTCCGATCCGTCTTGCATTCGCCATGACCATTAACAAATCATAACAAAACCATTAACAAGGCCAATCCTTGAAAGTTTGTGGTCTGAATCTAGAAAATCAATGTTTCTCATTTTGTCAATTATATGTGGCAATCCACGGGTCGGAAAACCATTTGCGACTTGCACCTGATAATAAAACAAAAAATGTCTTGTATCACAAGGTGCTTAACTGAAGAGTGCAATCTATTAAAACTTCATTGAAATACTTGATTAATAAAAAAAATTAACTTAATAAAATAAAAAATCTGTTTTTTTATTGCCTCTAGGGCGGAACAAAGTTTGCCGGGTCAGCTGGTATATATTATAAGTGATAATAACCCGGTGAGAGATCGGAATTGGATTTTGACTGGGTACTATTTGGAAAAATTTTGTCGAGATTCACACCAGTTTACTTAAGTTAAGCCTTGCCACGCAAAAACCTGCCTGGTCAAATATTTCAAGACCCTATTTAAAAAATTCATCTCAGGAAGTATCTACTAGCCAGTGAAACGCAACCGAGATAAAGTTTGCCTGACTTGAAACTGGCTGTAGATTGGATTAGCATAAAAAAGATATCCAGCTTTTGGTAAGTGAGTAAAAAATAGCAGGTAAAGTTCACGATATTTTATTTTATCTTTTTTGTTTCAACGTAACACAATACATCGAGCAAACTTCGTCGCTACTATTTGAAAAAATGCAAAACTCTTAATGTTAACTTTTGTGAAAAATGTAACACTTGTTTGTTTTGGTAGAACTTGAGTTCTATTGAATTTCTCGAAAACAAGTGTGTAAAATATCTTGAAACTCTTGAAAAACTGTTTCTATGTTTAACATCGGTGGCATTGGCTGAAGTTGGTTGAAATATCTAAGCTACTTTTTTCTACAGTACATTTTTCATTAACATATTCAAATCAGAAAGTGAACGTAAGTATCATTTCGATTTTCTGTTGGGATTTTTGAAACAATTATCTTTTTCAGCTATTATGGGCATAAGGAACTATTTTGGCGGAAAACGTCCCCGTTTAGAAGAGACTTCCGACGTGCCGACGTCCAAAAATACTATAGATGCTCCGGCTAGCTCGCAATCTGATTCTCAAACAACATTAACAATATCAATAAATGAGATAAAAGATTTACCTAAAAGGGGAGAATCTATCAAGCAAATAGTTTTGACGCAGTACCCTTAAAGTAATAACCGTTCTTTTCTATCATCATATACATAATTCAAGAAGGACTTCAACTTGCAAATAAATTAGGACATCATTTCATCACAAATGATCCCAATGTCGAAACAGCTGCACAATTCCAAGGGAATTCTTGTATGGCTCGTTACAAAGAATTATACAAAGAAGTAGCAAGAATTTGCGAACAACGGCTCATAACAGAGTTCATTGTTAAAAATGTAGATGCTGAACGATCAAGAGAAAGTCCAGTTCAAAATTATTCTAGCGATGATAGTGATTGTATACGCGTTCGACGCAAGCGAATGCGAGTAACTGATGATGACAGCAATTAAATTTATTTTCCTGTATTTATGATTATCACTTATTTTTTTTTTTACCTTAAAAATTTAATAACCTATTATTTTCGTTAACAGCATAGCTATTAAACATAATTATTCTTAGTTTCATGCAATGGCATGGCGAGTGAAGTCGTGTTTTTTTAAGTGCTTAAAAAAAGTGATCATAGGTTTGGAAAACAGCCCACTGTACTGCTAAAAGTGCATAGGTACGTCCCCAAACGCTAAAGCAGCGACAAGTGAATAGCTTGAAAAGTTAACCTGATCACAATAAGCTAAATATTTAGAAAACCATAGCTAAGCCTTTAAACTTTAATAACTGGTGGTTCAAAAGAATAAAAAACTACACAAACAAAAGTGCAAAGTGTTGCTGAGACTGAGAGCATTGCATTTTGTTTTCACCATGATGCAAAGAATAATGAGATGGCGCCCATCGTGGTCCCGTTACTTTGCGCTCAGCGAATTTGACAACTAGTTACGTGATTTTAGCTCCAGTATGGCCAGATTACCATTTTCGTAATTTGATTTAGCATTTTTTTTTTGTTATTTTTATTATTTTTTGTCTCGGAGTTTTAGTTCTTTCTTCACGACATTTTTCTAGCTGTTCTAATTAAAATGTCATGTTTATAATTTTGTAAAATATACATTTTTTAATAATTATTTAAATAATTCACTCAGTTTTATTTAGCTTTACTTTTTTTTAACATCTGGTGGCATTGCCCGCGATTGCCGGTGTTGTTTGTGTTCTTCTGCTTTCGGCAGTCAAATCTCTCTCTCTCTACTACAGAGTTGCCTAGCTTATAAGTTGCCTAGGATATAAAAACGAACTAAATGCCCATTTAAAGAAAATAAAACACGAAATTTTTATTGTGTTATTTAAAGAACTTTGTATGCGTGACAAATTGTCTGTAGAATGTGCGTTTTTTTTAAATAAATGTGTTATGCTTATGTACAATTTAATTTATGAGTTTTTTTTGTTAAGCGAGACTCTTTTATTAAGGGAACGACTTTTTTGCTATATTTGAAGTTATGTAACTAGATAAGGTACTCTTTTTGTAAAAATGTCAGTATGGTTTCTTTAGTATTTTCTGGTATTTTGTTGCTTATTTTTACTATGAATACACCTCTTGATGCTCTATGTCTCACTAAGGATTGATGACCGGAAGAAACGATTACACCTCTATGGTTTTAATTCGCATTCAATAAATTCAAAGGCTTTTAAAAATGTGTAAAAAGGTTTTCAATCTTAAGAAGAGTTGAGAGCGGGGCATTTAATATTTTTGCATAGCCTTAAATGGAGCCAAAAATTAAATTTGCACTTTCAAATTATCAAATTTTATAGGAGTAAAAAAATTTTCATTAGCACTAAAATCTTCTCAGAGTGGCCTTTTTTAAACTTCTTTTGTATAATAATACAGTTTTTTTTTAACCTAAAGTCTCGGTAGCCTTAAATTAAAAACAAAAAGAAACAAACACCAAACTTAAAAATTGTCGCATTTTCGGTATAAAAAAGCACTAAATTTATTGCGAAGATCAAATGGTTGGCAATACTGCACAACTCTGCAAACGTGACGTCACGTACGCTCTGATGGGCGCAATCTTCTTTATATCATTCTTGTGTTTTCACGTTATCCTCAGTGCAACTATTGTGTGTCGTCACTGTTCTCTTCTGCCAAAATACCGGGATGCAACAGTGTTTGCGCTATTATCCAATAGATGGCGCTCAACACACCACCTCCTGGAGGTGAAAAAAATTACGATATGAGCGAATTACTAATAAAATTTAAAGAAAATTTATGTTTATCCCTAAAAGAAGAAAATTTTCAACTAAAAATTGAATTAACTAGCATAAAAATTAAAATGAAAAGTGGTGACATAACTGCTGATAAGCAACAAAATGAATTTTACACAGATGAAGAGAAGTTAGAAAAAGAAACTGCTTGGTTAGTCAATAGAACCAAAAAACCCAACAAGAAAAGAAAAATTGAATCGTCTCCATAACTTGTTGTTACCGATCGGATCAAAAATAATAAAAAACACGAACTGAAACCTCCCCCAATTATACTCTCTGGCACGGAGTTATGTCAGCAAAATATCCAAACATTGCTTAAAGACAGTGCAAAAGAAAATTATTCCCTACGGCTAATTGGCAAAGACCAAATAAAAGTAAATGTGTACGATAGCACAGACTATAGATCAATTATAAGCAAACTCTCGCAGTCCAAACCATACGCGCAATAGCCAAAAACCTGCATCACACATGCCAACCAGAAGAAATTGTTGAAGATCTTCAAAGGCAAGGCCTGAAAGCTATAAGCGCATTCAAAAAATTTAAATGGAAGACTAAGCAACCGTTAAATATGTTCACTCTGTGCTTCGATTCTGCAGAAGGCATAAAAAAGATTTACGAAATAAATATAATAAAACTCTTTGTGACAGCGTTATACTATACATAGGTATAACAAAATATCTATATATAAACAAATTATAGCGCTGTGTGGTCCACCTCTTCATTCGGTGGGTGTGGGAGCAATTCGAAGTTCAAGTCATGTAGTTTTGTCATTGTTCAGAATTCTTCAACACGTTCTTGTTTTTGATCAACAGTGGGCAAACGCTGCACCAAGTTACTTTGAAGAAAACTGCCTCATAGTCAAATGTTCATGCAATATAAAAACAATACGTTCTTTTGATATCTTTACTATGTCAGTTAACTCACTGAACTTAACTTTTCGTTTAAACGATTTTGTGAATTTTTTGGATGATTTCTGGTGTTACCACCTCATTTGAACGTCCACTGCGTTGTGCACCATCTGTGTCTCTACGACCACGTTTGAAGTCAGCAATTTATCGTTTTATTAATGTTTCTGATAAAGCGAAGTCCCATAACACTGTTCAAGCCATTGCTTCGCTTGAACGGTATTTTTTCCCATCAAGAAATAGGTAAAATTAAAAAACATGAAATTCTTTTATATGCATTGTTTTGAAAATAACAAATGGAGCGTTATTCTTAGCACAATAACTTACGAACTAATATTATATCATGAAATTCTAACAGCTGCCTTTTCAAGGTTAGTACTAACTGAGACTGAGGTGAATGCAATTAATTAATTAGATGGCACTAGCTATGTGCTAGGTCGGTACTTTCAGCCCATGTGTTATATAATAAGATATTAATCAGGTAGAATAGTTTGTTAGTCTCTATGAGGACTCGATCGAATACTTTGCCGGCTTGAAGATAAGAAACCTGGTATTGGTGGAACATGTTTTTAATGAGCCTACCCTCATGAGCAAATGAAGTGTCCAGAGCATGTAAATGGCAGCAGGGACATTTAGAAGCTTAGAAAATATTAAAAAGCCTTCTAGCAAACCTTTAAGAATTTTATGATAAGTAAAATTGATCAACTACATGATTATTGAAAAAATCAAAATCATTCGCTTGCAGGTTGAGGTGTAAATGGACGCGGGCGTGAAACATCCTCAGCATCTTCTCGGACATCTTAAAAACTGTTAAACAACCAAAGACAGTTTTCCCTATACACTCTTCTCAATAAATTATAAGTTTCAGGTATGGGCTTTCCAAGTTTTATATGAACATTTTATATTAATAATGCGAACGAAGGCTACTCTGACATACGAATCATTTTATTGATTCAATAAATTATAAGTTTCAGGTATGGGCTATCCACGTTTTATGTGAATATTTAAGATTTTTCTTTGGAAACGAAAAAGAAAGTCTAATGCGAACTAAGGCTACTCTGAACATACGAATTATTTTATTGAAGAGAGATGTACTGGTAATGGTATATTCCTCGTAGACATGGCACATTGACACTTAATAAATAATTAATAATCTAAACACCTTCGAAGTCATTGTTCATACTCGAATGTACAAGTAAATGTAGGTACATATCATCGTAACATAAAGACGTTAATTGCATTAGATGAACTCGTACTTTGCCATTCTTAGGTCATGACGAACTATTCCGGCACGCAGGTTTCTTGGGGTAGTTATCAATTCAATAATAATACTATTACTTACGAATTTCGTTACGTCCTCAAGTGGTTCATATACAATAAAGTCAGCAACGAAACGAGCACATTCCTCTTCACTACCGATTAATGGAATATGAATAAATGCAGTTGGTCGTATAGTAGTGCAAACCAGTTTCTGCAATTATATTACAAGATATGTGTACATGTATATGTATATGCGTATGTATTATGATTACCTGAACGTTGCATTCATTTGGTAAGGCTAACACTAATGGCCTTCGTTTTGGATAACATGTAGCGAATTGCTTTCTAAAATTCTCAGCATATAACAGCAAAAGTCGTTCCTTAGGAGACAATGTGTAATAGCTTGGCGGATAACATTGAGGTGAATTAGCGAACTCTGCGGCGGTTTCAGGGAAGGACAGATCTATGCGCCCTACATTAAACGCAGGCTCAATATCAGACCAGTCTTCATCTCCCTCGTCTTCTTCTTCGATCATTTCTTCCTCTTCTAACAACATTTCCTCTAACAGTTCCTGTTCAGCTATAGCTTCTGCAATGTGTCTCTTCTCTATTTCTTTTAATTTCGCCTCATGCTTTTTTGGGTCTATACGAACAATATCATCCTTTTTCTTTCCAACGTTTCCCTTTTTTTTCGGCGGCATGGTTACGATTAATAACAAACAGACTAACAATAAAAATATACGTTAGCAACTAGCGACAATAACTCAAATAATGAATGCGTCATTTATCCGTTTTTTGAACTGTCAATACTAATAAATTGATATGTATATTGAAACATAGCTAGCTTTTATTGAAGACAGTATAAATTGAAGATAATATTGAATATGTTAACTGCAATTTGAAACCAGTTGAAAAGCATGTTAAGGTGCACACAATATGGGATATGTTAAACAAGTTTAGTACAGTGCGATTTACATTTTGGCGCGTTCAATCAACATAACCTCAAATTATTAGCTCTATACATAACATAACAACAAATAGAATTTAGGTACTAGCGTAGCGCCACCTACTGGCGGGTAGCAGAACGAATTTGTATACGAGTAGTTACAGAGGTTAAAGGTGTAACGTATCAAAGGCATTGCCACCTAGTAGTAGTTACTAAATAATAATTATTTTATAATTGTTAATCTTTGCAAGTTGACAAAATGCAACAAACTCCAACGAACTTTAAGTAATGCGCCTAAGAGAAGAGTTATCGAATTATCTCCGGATCTTTCACTGCAAAATGTAATGACAGCCATACATGGAATTGAAACCAACCTTAATAAGCAATTAGAGCGATTAGCTTCTAAACAAGACATAAGAAATTTAAAAGAGTCAATGGGATTGGAAATTGAAAAGCTAAAGGCTGAAAACGAATCCCTTAAACTAGAAGACTACGCCTTGTTGACCAAAGTAAGCGAAATAGGTTATATTTTGAAGGTGTTACAAAAGATGAAAAACCAACACTAGCTGTCCAAAAATTATGCGATGATAAGCTTAGTCTTCATCACATTAAAATAAGAGAGGCACGTTCATTATACGATAAAGATAATAAGTGAAATATAATAGCAGAGTTTGAAACTGTGGAAATGGCATGAGGGGGAGGGGATCGGGGACTTTTTGAGCCGGACCCGGAGTTCTCAGAGGGGCCCGGACTCGAGCGTAATTCGAATTATATGAATTAGACACAATTGGAAAGGCCCCGCATTTGCAATTTTCCCCCGGGGCCCGGATATGCTCTCTACGGCCCTGGGCAGGAGATATCCTTAAAAACGCTAGAATGTTGCGAGGTTCGGATATATACATACATATATTGAAAAGGACCTTAGCTCTGAAAGGCAACAAAATAGAAAAGTGCTATTGCAGTTAAAACAAACGCTCTTGGCCTTAAGTAGAACACATAAGATATTCGTAAGGAATGATAGCATGAATATGGACGGCAAATGGATGTCATACAATAATAATAAATTACTTATGTGTGAGGAGCAGCCGGCAGAGAAAATTCTCATTCACTAATTCGGTATAAACGTGTCAAAAATTGATATAATATTACCTATTACTCTTTGTTAGAGAAAATAAATTCAAAAAAGTAAAGAATTGTAATAAAATAACCGCAAAATTAAATGTAATAACCAGCAGTGATGAACTTTTAGAAAATCGAAATCAATTAATTAATATTAAAATTGTGTCGTATCACATTAATGGCTTAGCAAATAAAATGTTTTATAAAGATTTTTTTGATTACATTTGTTCGTTTGATGTTTTCATCTTGTTAGAAACGCATGTTGAAACGGAAAATTTTGAAAAATATTTTAAATTCTTCAAGGGGTTTACTCTGTTTTGGAGATCAGCGGTACGATGTAGTCTTTATGGACGGGCAAGAGGTGGGCTCCTTTATGCGTGAAAGCTGTTTTAAAAGTGTGCTAGGATTTTGCAGTGGCGAAAATGCAGCGGTCGTTGGAGCAACGTTACTCGATCAAATTTTGCGTAAAGCTAAACAAGACGAGTACCGAAACAATTGGGCTACTCAAGGAGGCTTACGGGGACCAATCTCTGTCCAGTGCCCAGGTAAAACAGTGGCACAAGTCGTTCAAGGAAGGCCGGGAGAACGTCGATGACGAACAGCGATTTCGAAGGCCATCGACGACGCAAACAGGCACCGCCTTCCTCTGCACCTCTGCATTGGCTAAGATGGGTGTTCCGTTTTTCCCCAATCCTCGAAGCAGTTCTGATATACAATTTTTGGTATGCCCTTGAGCTCTCTCTTCAATTCGGTTTTTATCTCCTCAATCGTCGCAAAACGCCATTTTTTCATTCTCAATCTTCGTCTCATCAATCTTGGGAACAGGAAAAATTCGCAGGGTGCAAATCTGGTGAATACGGTGGCTGAGGCATGAAAACGGTGTTGTTTTTGGCCTAATATTCTCTCACAAGCAATTATGAGTGAGCAGGTGCATTATCATGATGCAAAAGCCATACATTTTTTTCCACAATTCCGGACGTTTTTTCGTATTGTTTCACGCAAATGACGCATAACTTCAAGGTAATACTCTTTGTTTACCATACGACCTTGTGGTAAGAACTCCTGATGCACTACGCCATGGTAATCGAAGAAAACAGTGAGCAGAACCTTGACATTTGATCGAGTCTGGCGTGCGTTTTTTGGTCTTGGCTCTCCTGGATTCTTCCCTTGGGACGATTGGGCTTTGGTTTCGATGTCATAACCATATATCCATGATTCGTCACCCTTTTAAGCAAATCTTGGTTATCGTTGACGTCATTCATTAATTCCTGAGCGATGCTCAAGCGACGTAGTGTTTGGTCAAAATTCAGCAATTTTTTCTAGCAAAAATGATTGATGAGCCTACCGATATGCCGACATCCTCAGCATCTTCTCTAATTATGATTCGACGATTCTCCATAACAATTTTCTTCACTTTCTCAACATTTTCATCGGTTGTTAATGTGCTGGGGTGTGCAGAGCGAGCGTTGTCATTCACATCTTCTCGATCTTCTGTGAAAAGCTTGTACCACTTGTAAACATTTTTTTGGCTCAGAGTACTCTCACGGAATGCTACTGTCAACATTTCAAGTGTTTTTAAGCAATTAATTCCATTTTTTGTACAAACTGTGGTGGAACTTCTTTGATACATTTTTTTTCGATAACAGAAAATCGCCGAATACGCAAAACACTTGTCTCACAAACAAACTAAATATCTTCAAGACGAGTGTATTAACATAAAAAGAAATCGAAAGTCGAAATTTGAAAACTCACCTTATTTGTTAAATCCACCTCGTACATATAGTTTCAGCAAGATGGCACCACGCCGTACACGTCTAGAGGTCCATATGACATATCCTTACCACACAGGTCACCCAATTTTAGCCCTAGGGAATTTTTTCTATGGGGGTGCATCAAAAGTAATGTCTATGAAAAAAAAGGCTGTGAAATATCGTTCGCGAGGTTAATGACATCCCGATATCACTTCTCCAGCGAATGGCTCGGAGAACAAAGGCCAGATTTCAAGACTGTATCCGATGTAACGGTCAACATTTAGAGGAAATAATTTTTAAAAACTAAAATCCGCACTTGTCTTCTATGTAATAGTAATTGAAATATTGAAATAAAGTTCTATCATTAGTAATTATAGGGTTTTTCAATAGGTGCGCTTCAACTTTTTTCCGATAGGGAGGGCAACGACGCAATAATTTTTATTTTTCGCTTGTCATTTGTAAACTTCATTAGTATACATTTCATCATGGAACGCTACACACTTGTGCAACGATTGCAAATCGTGCAAATTTTTTATGAAAATAATCGTTCTGCTGCTGCTACTTTAAGAGCATTACGGCCATTTTACGGTCCATTTAACAAGCCGTCCCGTTTTGGGGTTATGTGAAGTCATTGGTCTACAGTAACAAGCCGGCGACGATTTGTGAGCTCAGAGCCAATATTGAACGAGAAATTGCTGGAATTTCGGCCGATTTATGCAAAAGAGTGGTCGAACATTGGCTTCAACGATTGGACTTCGTAAAACGTGCACGCGGTGGTCATGCAAAAGAAATCGAATTTCATACTTAAATGTATATGTTCAAACTCGATAATAAAAAAAAAAATTAGTTAAAAAAGTCAAACCGTTTGTGTTTTATTCAAAAAAGTTCAAAAGTTGAAGCGCTCTTACTGAAAACCCCTATACATATTATTATTCATCACATGTACACGATTTGAATTTCCGAGCTGGTGCTTTTGTGCTAGCGTGGTGATTTTAAAATGTTTCTTTGATTAAGGTAGGGTGAAGAAGCCGTCTCTCTTCAATTCTCTTTCATTTGTGATACTTTCTATACAACCAGTCTTCGCAGCCAGTTGTAAGTAAGCGAAGACAGTTGCTCAGAAACGAGTTGGAGTTTGAGACAAAAGGAAGCTGCTCTCCTATGACACGTATTAAATTAAAATTAGTAAAGTTACTAAACAAAACGAAAGCAGTATTAGATCATTAAATATACATATTATTTAAAACAAGTGAAAATATAAACTAATATGTCTAGAATATCGGAAACAAAAGAAACCGTCGACCAAATTCAATTCAACTTAAAGAAAAGTGCTGAAAAGTCGAAAACTATAGTAAACGATCCATAGTAAGTGAGCTAGTGAGCACTGCTTTGTTTGCAAGTGTGTGTCTGTGTGTATGTGCGCCGCTGCTACGCCAAAAAAGAAAGAATTAGGAAACAAACTTTAATGAACTCAATTTAATGAACTTTTCAAAACTTTCTGCATTATGGCTAATGTCAAAGGTGTTAAGTAATGGAATACTTTTTGATTATGTATAAATGTGATTGGGGACTAAATTACTGCAATAATTTTTTGTTAGTTAAGACTAATTTCCTCAACTTTTTTTAATCACTTGCTTGAAATCATTTTATCGCAATCACAAAGTTGTTACAATCTACAGTATTTTAAAGCGGTTTCGGATTGAAATCTAACTCTTCATTTACAATTTAAGCTAAAGTGCCAACTTTCGATGTTAACAGGTTTCTAATTTATAAAACCAACATAAGCAAAAGCACAATGTATGCACGTTACTTGTACTCTGGAGGCAAAACCAAAAAACATGTCAAACAACAAAAAAAAAAAAAAAAAATAAATAACTCACTATTTTCTAAGTTTTCATATGTTCTTCAAAAACGTATAGCTAATGCCTGCGGTACATTGGAAGGTCAACAAAATGAAATGAATCAAATGTTTACTTACCAGACATACATTCAATAATAATCTTTTTTTATTTCAACTGGTTCCTAAATAAGTTGTGAAAGGCATTTAGTTGCTCCTAATTTTTCGAAATTTCACCCCGTTTAAAATCACCTTTTTTCGTTTCTAAAAACTAGGGACTTTCGGGATGATGCATCTTAGAAGAACATGTGCGATATGTATGATTAATGTGGGAAATAAAAAAGTATATTTGTCCGTAATTTTGTAATATTAGAATGCGAACACTTCTGTATCAGTAATAAGCAGAGGACGAGTTTACATCATATATGGTGCAAAAATCAAATTCTATACTGCTCAAAAAATTGTTTGTCCTTGGAGCCAAAATACGCTTTGATATCCCTTTTTATAGCTTCTTTTGAGGAGTAGTTCTTGTTACACATATGTGATTGAAGTCCACGGAAAAGGTGATAGTCACAAGGTGCAATATTCGGAGAGTATTGTGGATGCGGCATTAGCTCCCGCCCGAGTTCGTTCAGCTTGCCTAATGTTTGCCTTGCGGTATGAGGTCTTACGTTGTCGTGGTGAAACAAAACTTTTCGTCTATTCACTAAAGACGGTCGATTTTTTTTAAGTGCCTCATTCAGGTTTAATAACTGATGGGAATAATAATCAGCAGTTATCGTCTGGTTTGGTTCCAGAAGTTCACAATAAACAATACCGGTCATATCCCACTCAATAGACAAGAGAATCTTCTTGGGGTGAAGGCCATCTCTAGGGGTCGGTTCTGGTGTTTCATCTTTATCTAACCATTGGTGTTTGCGAACAGGATCATGGTAAAGGACCTATTTTTCATCACCAGTAACGATACGGTTCAAAAAACTTTCATTTTCAAGCCTTTGCAGCAGCTGAGAACACACATTCACTCTCTGCTGAAGGTTGGCGACGGAAAGTCTATGCAGAACCCATTTACCCAGCTTTGAAACCTTTCCCAACTGAACCAGGTGCCTGTGAACTGTTCCATGCGATGAAATTAACCTCTGAGCTATCATATCGACTGTCAAATTTGGCTCAGCTTCCACGAGTTCGAGCAAGGCGTCCGAGTTAAGGACTTCAGCAGCAGTTGTTGCATTTTTACCACTTTTATAAAAAAAAATACAAAATATGCCTCTTATACGCGTTCGAAGATTCCATTTTATATTTTAAAAACATGTACTTTTATCCGCGATTAGAATCATTTGTTGAATGCACAATATATCAAAGAAAATATAAATAGTTCCGTTATATTCCGCAAATAATTTTTTGAAGGCAAAAATCGTACAAAAGTGAAATTATTGCTAAAATGCGCACGAACTTATGGACTGACCTCATAGATAGGACAGCACCAGTAGCAGCCGTCTGCACTTGCTTAGCTTTATCTTTATTTTGATTGTTCTGCTGCCTTTTGTATATAAAGCAGTCTCTTTTAATATGCCCGATTTTCTTACCATGGTGACATTTTAAGTTAACTTTTTTATTTGCTTTAAATTTAAAATAATTTTAAATTTATTATTCGCTTTGTATTCGCTCGGTTCACAATGCCCAATAGCTTGCAGAACTTTTAAGCTCGGGTCTTTATGTGCCAATTTCAATTTTATTTCATGATACGTAACCTGGTTTTAACAAATGCCAAAGTTAAATTTTGTTCAGACAGAGTTTCGACTGTTGTTACATCATACTTTTCTTTTTTTATTATTTCCCTTTTTAAATTACAATCTGTTAAATTTAAACAATAAGTAATTATTTTTAAAGTAGTATTGGAATTCTTTGTTTTCTAACCTATGCTAGATAAACATTCAATTTTGCTTTAGATTATTCTACATTATATTATTTTCTAAGTGATAACATAACGGCCGCCGTAGCCGAATGGGTTGGTGCGTGATTACCATTCGGAATTCACAGAGAGGTCGTTGGTTCGAATCTCGGTGAAAGCAAAATTAATAAAAACATTTTTCTAATAGCGGTCGCCCCTCGGCAGGCAATGGCAAACCTCCGAGTGTATTTCTGCCATGAAAAAGCTCCTCATAAAAATATCTGCCGTTCGGAGTCGGCTTGAAACTGTAGGTCTCTACATTTGTGGAACAAGATCAAGACGCACGGCACAAATAGGAGGAGGAGCTCGGCCAAACACCTAACAGAAGTGTACGCGCCAATTATTTATTATTTTTTTTTTACTATTATTTTTTATTTTTTCCTTCTTTCGTTTTGTTATATTGAGAGTTCTGTTGGAGTTAATCGTTTAAATCTTCGTTTTCCCAATTTCTCCGATTGTGGTAGTTTGCGCAGTTGTTCATTTCAATGATTTTTTAGTCGTTGTATATGCTTGATGCTGTATTTTCTAATTATGCGATCATTGGGGTCGCTGTGGATCACGTCGTTTGGTATATACCAGCCTGCTTTTGTTATTGTTCGAAGTATTTTAGATTGCGTCCTTTGAATTATTTTGATATTGGTTTTTTTTGCTGTGCCCCAGATTTCAATGCCGTATTTCCAAATGGGTGAGATTATAGATTTTTATATCTCTACTTTGTTGTTAAGGCTTAGTTTTGAATTTTTAACCAACAGCCAGTATAGTTGTCTGAACTTGTTTTTGATTTCATTTCGTTTGTTTTGTATATGCCGTTTCCAATTTAGTTTTTCATCTATAGTTATGCCAAGGTACTTTGCACTAGAAAGGATTTTTATTTCATTGTTTTCTATTGTTAATTTGTGTTTCTTAGGCTTTCTGTTTGTATATATTACTTGTACCGTTTTATCTTTGTTGACTTCTATTCCCCAATTATCGAGCCATGATACAGTGTCATTTATTGTTTGTTGAAGAATGTCAGTCGCTTTTTTTCTATTTTATCCGATGCCATTAAAACCGTGTCATCCGAGAATGTGGCTATCATGCAATTTTTTGTTCTTGGGATCGGTATACGTGCGTAAATATCAGGTACAATAGAGACCCTAGGACACTACCTTGGGGTACACCTGCTGCAATTTGCATCATGAGCATTCGTCTTCGAACTTTATAAAAAATGTCGGTTTTCCAGATAACTTTTGAGAATGGTGAAGTGATTCCGTGGTAATATTTGGCTGAGCTTATGCAGTAGTCTTTTTGCCACACCCTATCAAAAGCTTTTGCATTATCCAGGTAGACAGCTATGCAGATCCTTTAGTTTTCCATATCATTTAATATTTTGTTTATAACTCTGTGGACTTGTGTGCACAGTTGAATGCTGTCTCCAAATTAGTGGCTTGCTATTATATTTTTTTCTATCAGAATTTTGTCTAATCTGGCAAAGAGTATTTTTTCCAACACTTTTGAAAGAATGGGCAAGAGACTGATAGGGCGATATGATGTCGTTTCTGATGCACTTTTACCTGGTTTGGGGATTGCCGTTATTTGTGCAACTCTCCAGAGTCGTGGGAGGCATTGTGTCCTTAATATGCTATTGAATATTTGTCGTATATGTGTTAGGTAGTTCTTTTAGTAATTTACCATTTATTACTACGGTGCTTTTTTACTGTTCAGATTTTTCAATTGAAGTCTGATTTTTGCTGAGGTTGTCATTTTCATTCTCTTTCTGGGTTACTCGTATTTACATTTTGTTCAATGTGCGGATTGTCTTTTTCGTTTGAGTATATTGTTTTAAAGTGTTCAGCTAGTGTGTTTGCCTTCTCTTTATTGGTATTTCCCAAAGTTCCATGTGGTGTTTTGATGCGAGGTTTATGTGGAACTGCTTTGACTAAGTTTTTAGTTGCTTTCCATAGAGAATAATTGTTAACTGCCGTGGCCCCCAAGTTATGTACATATGTAATTCTCAACCTTTATATATTGGTGTTGTTGCTGATTTGTTAAGCTTTGCCTTATCTTCGGGATGTTTAGTAGTTTGCCAAACATGACTTAGTGGTGCGATGGACTTGGGGAATGTTTTTAACAATACATAAATCAATTAAATCTGGTTGTTTTTGATATCTGTAGGCCAGTATGTCGGCTCTCCGGTGCTTATGAAGTGTCATCATATAACGAGGGAAGAGTTAGTAACAAATGTGATAATTTATCCATTTCGTCAACTTTTGCACCCGAACCAATTAATTCTGTGACCAAGTCATCAAACACATTAAAATGATTCATTAAATTTGAATATGGCTATAGTTTTAACGAAAGTAATTGTTTTCTTACGGACAATTGAGATGCGACACTTTTACGCTCGTATATTTTGTCCAAATTGAAAAAAAATGTCTCTTGCAGTACACTATGCACTAGCAAAACATAAAAACGAATCGCTTAAAAATTGAATTATAATGCTTTTCGCAGTTCTTTCGGCTTTTGCCTACAGTTCACTTTCTTTTTCTGCTTTTTCGTCTTGAAATACAAATAGCGCATAATTTTCTGCTAATAAAGCTCTGATACCAAATTTTCAGATGGAGTATTTTTCCCCATCAAAGGGCTTAATGTTCTTTTTTAGTTTTTCCATATCTTTTGACACCACTTTTTATTTATTTTACCAAACGTAACACTTTTTCTTTATTTAAGCTGGACACAAGATACGACCACAATTTGTGTCTGGGCCTTTAAAATATGAAAATTACAACCCGTCACTGCAGAAAACCAAAAATCAGTTAAATGCATCTTAGCCGACAAAATCAAAAACAAGATAAAGAACGCAAGTCCCGCCATAATTCATATAATATATATATGTATACATAAGCCCCGCTATAATTCATATAACTATATGTATGTATACATAAAGCCTTAGGAATTAGGTATTTATATAATAAAACCAAAGCCTTCTGTGTATTAATATAAGCCTCGTTTTAACCAAAGCAATTAGTCTTGTTCATTTTGCACGTCACTGCAACAAACACACACATACATATGCCTACATATCACATGCATTTATATTTATATACATACTAGCACACCCGGCCCGCTTCGCTGGGCACACTAAAATAGAATAGATATGGTTTAGAACAGAAAAGATATGGTTTTTGGAGCTTTTTTAACCATTATCCATTTATATTTTTCAAAAAAAAAAAACGAAAAAAAATTTTTTTTCCACGAACACATAATTTCATTCGGATTTCACATTAAATTCTCAAATTTCGTAAGAAATTTTTCACTGTTCCAAAATCCAATCAAAAAAAATTCACAAATCAAAAAGAAATATTGACACATTGTAACTCACACTGTCAATTTGACATTTCAGTTCCGCCCCAAGCGTTAAAAAAGTAAACGACATTATGGCTGGTTCAAAAGAACGCTGTACCCGTTGCCAGTGTTCTGAATTACAACCAAACTTTATGAAACCCATTTTCAATACTTACTTAACAATGTGTGTAAGTTTGGTTTAATTCGGTGCAAAGACACGGCGGGTCCACGTTTCGGCATATATTTCGAGACCCTAGTGATCAATAGGTATGAAAATTACCCCGTATTAAAGCACTTATCAACAGCTTTCATTTGATACCCATATTGTACATACACAACCAAAGGTTACCCGGGTCCACGTTTTGACCTATACCTCGAGACCCCAGTCACGGAGCGGCATGAAAAATACTCTGTACTAAAGCATTCACCAACAGCTTCAATTTGATATCCATATTGTACAAACACATTCTAGGGTCCACGTTTTGGTCTCTATCTCG
>JAYXIM010050839.1:0-155756 GCA_037575425.1 Anastrepha fraterculus
CTCGAGACCCTATCTACCAATAGGTATTCAAACTATACGGAAACCATCTTCAATACCTACTTAACAATGTGTGTAAGTTTGGTTTAATTCGGTGCAAAGACTCGGCGGGTCCACGTTTTGGCATATATTTCGAGACCCTAGTCATCAATAGGTATGAAAATTACCCCGTATTAAAGCACTTATCAACAGTTTCCATTTGATACCCATATTGTACATACACAACCAAAGGTTACCCGGGTCCACGTTTTGACCTATATCTCGAGACCCCAGTCACGGAACGGCATGAAAAATACTCTGAACTAAAGCATTCACCAACAGCTTCAATTTGATATCCATATTGTACAAACACATTCTAGGGTCCACGTTTTGGTCTCTATCTCGAGACCCTAGTCACGGAGCGGCATGAAGAATACTCTGAGCTGAAGCATTCCCCAACAGCTTCCATTTGATACCCATATTGTAGAAACACATCCGAAGGTTACCTGGGTCCACGTTTTGACCTATGTATATCTCAAACCCTATCCACCAATAAGTACCCTATGTTACTTCTATCACCTCCAAAAACATGTGTACAAAGTTTCGTAATAATCGGTTAAGTAGTTTTGGCGTGAAAGCGTAACAAACAAACTTACATTCACATTTATAATATTAGTAGGGATAAGCATAAGGAAACTTACATTAGGTTGTGCCATCACAATAAAGCGATGTTTGTTACAGTGACTTCAACACTACATAACTTCTAATAATAAATTTAAAGTCTACCTTCTCTTTGGCCATACAATTTGCTTCAAGTTTAATGGTTAATGGTTGTAAAGGGTTAAGGAGTAGCCCTTTAGCACTGCGACCATATTGATCTATTGTGCACCCTATACTGTTAAGTATGCTTATGAATTGTACCAGCTCCTTCTGAGGGAGTGATTGAAGGTCTTCATCTGTAAGCATGAACTTGTTTAAAAACCTTTTCCTTCTATGCGTCAACCCCGGACATTCTATAATGAGATGTTCCATAGACTCCTCATCTTCGCAGCAGAATCTGCAGGTGCTGGTGTTAGTTATGCCTAATTTATGTAAGTGTTTGTTGCAGGTGAAGTGACCCGTGAGGGCGCCTGTGAGAGTGCGAATGCTCTTTTTGTTTAACGTGAGGGCCATGTTGGCTCTTTTAGCGTTGAAACTTAGGAACTTTTTGGAGTGTTAAAGACCCTCTACATTGTTCCAATGCTGATTTAATAGAGTTTTGGCCCAGTATTTTACTTTTTGTTTTAGGTTGTCTTTGTTGAATCCGAACATAGGACTAGGTCCGATGAAGTTTTCATCTGCCCCTTTTTTGGCTTGAAAGTCTGCCTTTTCGTTGCCGTCATATCCCTCATGTCCCGGTACCCAAATTAATGAAACATTGTTTTTGGCTGCCAGATTATTGAGTGCCTTGTGGCATTCTAAGAGGGTTTTTGAGTTGTATGTTTAGCTATGTAAAGCTTTTAGGACTGATTGGCTGTCCGAGAGTATTTTAATCCTTACTCTCTTGTGGTTTCAGTGTTGCATGATGTTTACTGCTTCCATTATTGCGTATAGTTCCGCTTGGAAGATAGTGGTGTCCCTGGTGAGAGTGTATGATTTGTGGATTCTGGGCCCCACTACACCTGCTCCTACACCATAAGGTGTTTTTGATCCATCAGTGTACCATTTTTGTGAATCATCATTCATCCATTTCGGGTTTGTTTTCCACACGATCCTCTCAGGAAAGGTAACTGTGTATCCTTTTGTGAAACAGAGGGTTGGGTCAATGTGGTGTGAAACTTGAGCCATGCTTATGGTGTTTTTGATTTTTTTTAGGATATTTAGGTGACCGGTGAGGTTGCCCAATTTGAAATTTACTTTCATGTGTAGCATGAGTGCTTGCGTAGCCGCTTCCTCTTGGATTGCTATATGAAGTGGTGGGCGATTAAGGAGTGCTTCCATGCCAGCTGTTGGGGTAGTTCTCATATCCCCTGTGATGCATAGGCAAGCAAGCCTTTGTACTTTTCCCAGTTTGGTTATCGCTGTTTGTTGGATAGATTTGCTCCACCATACTAGTGGCCCATACAGTATGATTGGTCTAACCATTTGGGTGTATATCCAGAGGCCCATACTAGGGCTGAGGCCCCAGGATCTCCCTAGTAATTGTTTGGTTGTCCACAAGCATTTCGTGGCTTTTTTTGTTATATTATTTATATGTGATTCCCAAGTGAGCTTTTTATCTAAGGTTAAACCTAGATATTTGACCTCTTCCTTTAGTTCTATCACTTCAAGTCATGTATTGAATTTTGATAAATTTATTTACTATCGATTTAATAATTTACATCACCAGGTATGTTATAATATAATATTATAATAACAACAATTTTGCCTTTTTAGTTACATTCTTTATGTGGAGCAATGCATAAGGGTCACGGTTACAAATTTTGGTTTTAAAAGTATTCCATTTCTTCATTTAAGTTCAGAAAAAGGCACTAACCTACTTTCATCAACTCTTTTTTGGCGTTAAATTAAAAAAACATTAAATCTAGTGCTTAAAGCATTAAATTGGCAACTATGGGCAGAAGGTTTCAAATACATAGATAATTAATGTAGATATGAGAAATATTTTAGATAAAAAGCAAATGGTAATCTTTTTTTAATAGTTTCTTCTAAATATCTATTTCTTGACACTCTCATGCGTTTTTAAGTCGAAATTTGAGCAAAAGTGCCGTAAAGCGCTAGAGTGGTTGTATACTTCAATCTTAATTCCCTTTGCTGGCGCTGCTCGTATGTACAAAATGTATCACAAATCTATTAAAAACTGGAAAACAGTGCTATATGAATGAAAAAATAAGCGTACGGTGCGTTTAATATCTCTTCGTTCGTTTTAATTTTGTTTTTGTGGGTAGCAAAATGTAAGAATGTGAAAACTGATTCAAGAGTTTAACACTGTGGCCTTAAATTACTTGAGAAGTACTAATAATTCTTTCTTTTCCCATTCTTTCGTTTAGCCACAGATGGGTAACATTTAGTATCATTGTGATTCTAACTATTTGCACGCGATATTACAAAGTTACAGAACCTGATCATGTTTGGTAAGGTTGCAAGGCATATCATTGTATGAATCTATGCATTATATTAAAATTATTTGGCATGCATTATAGCTGGGATGAAACACATTTTGGAAAAATGGGCAGCTGGTACATCAATAGAACTTTTTTCTTCGACGTTCATCCGCCTTTGGGAAAGGTATGTTTACTTTTAAAATGCCACTAAGCAATCTTAGGTTAAGATAACTAAATAAACATCCGTACATTCACCCCACGGTGTACAAGATACAGAAGGTGACGCCTCCCGAAAGCAGCTACTTTATTTTTCGCAATTTTGACAACCGTTGACGTTAGCGCTGCGAAAAAACAGACAAAAGGAAGAGAAGTTGCTTGTACGTGAATATTCTGTAAATGGCTTCGTCACGTTGTGATTTTTAATTTAAACAAACTAATAAAAATTAGGTACCTTGTGTAAAATTACTCTTCTTTTTCACAAAAAATTTTAATCCTCCTTTTCCTTGCAAATCTGCAGCGCTGACGTTTCGACAAATAAAAACTCACAATATTGTATTCTATCATTCTTGCGTAGTTATCGTCTAGTTTGAGATTTTCGAACTTAAAGAGAAGACGAAAAGGAAACGACTATCGTTCGAAACTGAAAAAAAGCTACAACCACTCACTTTGAGATATTGGTTAGGGAGATGGAGAGAAATGCTGGGGTAGCAGTGTTTGGATCTGACCGAAAAAATGTAGAGGTTGGGAGGGAAGAAATTATGAGTAACAATTAATTATTATGGTCCACCTACATAAACGCCTATCGAACGGTACGTGGAATTGTAGAAAGTAAGCATTATATTTTTTTCTTTCACGATATGGGCTGATTTCAAAAACCGGACAAAGAAGAATATTGGCAAAAATACACGGAGCCGTACTGCCACCGGTGGTGGCGCATTCCGTCACTCTCCTCTTTCCGAAATTGAGTAGACTTTAGACAACCTTATTTTCACTTTAAGGTCAGTAGCTCCTAGTGGCAGATTTTTGGGTGACGGCGGCCTCAATCACGTCAAGAAATTCATTGATTGCAGAAAGGCATCCTTTACTTATTTTAGAATCGCCGATTCGTAATAAATTAAGCCCATGAAATATTCAATGTTCTGTAAAGCACAACTAATACCGCCGGTAGAGACGCCCACCACTGCATCTGGGCATGCGCGAAGTGCTACGAGCATTAAGCGCACATTTTAAGAACGGTGGCAGAATCTGAAGTGCAAGCTGAAGCTGCAAAAAAATGCGGCAGGTGGATGTAATAAACAGAATGACTGCTGCAGTAACCCCAGCCTGCAATTTAGGAAAAAAACTTGGAATCTTTCCAAACCTAGTTATTATGTTCCTAACTTCTTGCGGTACTGAAGTGCTATTTTCCTTCTTGTTTTAGAGTAAATAATTATTAGATTGAAAAGTGAACTCATATTTTCTTTAGTTTTTTTTTATATTTTATTAAATTTATACTTCTTAAATATTGGGTAGTCGAAAAAGTCTTTTCGTATTTTGTCAATAGATGTCGTTGGAGTCATCTATCTCCAGTGCTACCAATCACATTGTATCGTATCATATGGTATTGGAAAGGTGACATTTTAAGCTTCATTTAACCAAAAAAAAGGAGAAGTTGAAAAAAATTTATAGCTGTTCAAAAATGAGTGAAAATAATGAAGAAATTCGCTATATTTTGAAATTTGTTTATAAAAAAGGGAAGAATGCCACGCAAGCCACCAATGAAATTTGTGAAGTTTACGGAGACGATGCTGTATCAGTTCGTGTAGCACAACAATGGTTCGCTCGCTTCCGTTCTGGAAATTTCGATGTGAAAAATGCACCTCGCTCCGGTCGACCTATCGTTGAAAAAGTCGATGAAATTATGGAAAGGATTGACCAGCACCGTCACATAAGCTCCCATGACATTGCCAAGGCACCAAACATCATCATCAAACGGTTTTGAACCATTTAAAAAAGGCTGGTTACAGAAAGAAGCTCGATGTTTGGGTACCACATGAATTGTCTGGGAAAAATTTAATGGGCCGAATTAACATCTGCGATTCTTTGCTGAAACGAAATGAAATCGAACCATTTCTGAAGCGAATGGTAACAGGAGACGAAAAGTGGATCAAATACGACAATAATGTGCGAAAGAGATCATGATGCAAGGGTGGTGAAGCTCAACAAATGGTCGCAAAGCCAGGATTGACGCCTCGAAAGGTTATGCTGAGTGTTTGGTGGGATTGTAAAGGAATCATCCACTATGAGCTGCTCCAGCCGGCTCGAACGATTGTTTCTACACTTTACTGTCAACAATTGATGAGATTGAAGCAAGCAATCGAAAAAAGCGGCCAGAACTGATCAGCAGAAAGGGCGTCGTCTTCCATCAGGACAACGCTAGGCAACACACATCTTTGATGACTCGGCAAAAACTGGGAGAGCTTGGCTGGGAAGTTTTGATGCATCCACCATATAGCTCTGACATTGCACCATCGGACTACCATTTGTTTCGGTCAATGCAGAACTCCCTTAATGGAGTAAAGTTGGCTTCAAGAGAAGCCTGTGAAAATTACTTGTCGCAGTTTTTCGCCGAGAAACCACAAAAGTTTTACACTGATGGCATAATGTAATCTAGAAGAAAAATGGCAAAAGGTAGTCGACCAAAATGGTATATATGTATTTGGTTTAATAAAGTTCATTATAAATATAAAAAAAATGAGTTGAAGTTTGATTAGAAATAGGAAAAGACTTCTTCGACTACCCAATATAAAGAGTGAAGCGATATTTTTTTAATGTTTATGTAAATATTTTATTAGATTGAAGGCGTAAATGAATTTGGCATTTTAGCGTACCTTAAATCT
Organism: Anastrepha fraterculus; assembly: GCA_037575425.1. NCBI lineage: Eukaryota > Metazoa > Arthropoda > Insecta > Diptera > Tephritidae > Anastrepha > Anastrepha fraterculus. The sequence continues at coordinate 5,939 of JAYXIM010050839.1, forward strand.
ATATATAAACATATTTAATAATAAAATTGCATATATTAACACATTATTTGCTATCCTCCTTCTAATAAGGGCAGCAGTATTCGAAATTTTACTGTTTCTGAGCTATTCAATGGAGTTTGATGTTTGGAGTATAGACTAACGTTATGAATAGTATAGACAAACTTTATGAACAGCATATATTTATAAGTTGTGTAGCTTTTTTCGGTGAATAATTTAGCCCTCTCGAGTCAATTATGTATTATGGTTTTTCAACCCATCGAACTTCCGAGTTCTTTATGTTGGCTGCACTTCTGACCGCTGTCATCAAATATGGCAATTGGTAACCAGAATCACCTATACAAATTTTATTTATCACCAACAGTTTAATAACTTTTACATGTTTAAAATTTGCATAGTGGCCATGTGTGACTCACATTCTAAACAATTGTGTCACGATTAGCCCCTGGATGGTTGGCGTCGACAAATGTAATGACCACATTGTGATCGCATATCTGTAGGAAACCTAATTTATATAAGTATATGTAAGCCTGTGAATATAATAAGTAATTAACCTACCGCCATTACATTTAAACTGTAAAAACATTGACGGTTGAGGTAGAAATAGTAGTTGTCACCACTTGTAGGCTTAGTACGAATGTGTGTTCCATCCAGGTATTCCGTATATCTCAAATTCATTTCATTTCTTTTGATTCGTTGGCGTCTATTAGCGCGATAGCAGCATACATTTGTTAAATTTTAAAATACGAGTCTTCTTTTTTTCCATACCATATCAAAAAATCCTTTTAGACCTCATAAATTCGGTTCTTCTTGTGATTAAATTTATAACCGTTTTTACGAATATTGAGTTTTATGTATTATTTCATAAAAATCTATTACCTATGTATTTATGTGTTTTACCTCCTTCCAAGCTCATATGTTGTTTCAAAATGAATCGGTTTATATAATATAAGAATATACGATTAGCTCTATTGCGTTTCCAACTCCGAAACAGAAATCATATAACCACTTATGCCCACCACTGTACATTAGGATCGGGAGAGAAACCCCAGGCATGAGACACTAAATGATAGAAAGGTTTTCTCTAATAGCGGTGGCCCCTCGATAGGCAATGGAAAAACCTCCGGGTGTATTTCTGCCATGAAAAAGCTCCTCATAAAAATTATTTGTAAGTCGGAGGCGGCGCAAAACTGTAGGTCACTTCGTTTTGTGGAAAGACATCGACACGCGCACCCAATAAAGGGTGTAAGTGCCAATTATATGTAGATGTAATGAAGCGATCACAAGAAAATACCAAAAATAAATATCCATGTATCATATATAGTAACATAAGTATGTACAAATAAGAATATTAAAAATAAATTTACCATATTCACCACTTTGAGCAATATTGAGCATTATTAAGTATTATTATTCAATTCTATCAATTTCTTAATGTATTTAAAACCTGCATTTACAACTCTATAGATGCTTATAGGGCTCTCTGGGTACTTGACTGGATACAATGGCACTTATCCTTTTGAGAAACCGGGCGACAAATACAACGGTACCCACTATGAGGGAATGCGCTATGTAAGTCAGTTTTTTAATGGCTTCTGATTTTGCTCAACATTTACATTGAATTTTCAGTTTTGCACTACCCTAGGAGCACTAATAATGCCCATGGCTTTCGACACTGTATATGATATGACACACTCCTACGAAGCAGCCCTGATCTCCGCACTTTACTTAATATTTGGTGAGTAAATTTCTGGAGAATTTATATATGCGTAAACTCGAATTTTGTGTATTTGTATGTCGAAAACAGATGTTGGCCTTTTAACATTAAATCAATATATATTGCTCGATCCCATTTTGCTCTTCTTCATGACTGCGTCAATTTGGGGAATGACCAAGGTATCAAATGCTACTGCAGCTGGAGCATCTTACACAGGCCGCTGGTGGTTCTGGTTAGTTTTTACGGGTACTATGTTAGCTTGTACGACAAGTACAAAGTTTGTAGGACTTTTTGCAGTGATGCTTGTCGGTTTGCATACAATCCATGAACTTTGGATAATATTTGGAGATTTAAAAAAACCAATTGTAAGGCTTATAGAAGTCAATAATAATACTTTTACACATATGTTTATGTAGGTATGTATAATCACTTTTTTCTTTACATGCTAATGCAGTTGGAAACTATTATACAAATAGTCTGTCGTGCGCTGGCCCTAATTCTGTGGCCAATATTGTTGTATATGCTTTTCTTCTACATTCATTTGGCAGTACTGAACCGGAGTGGAAATGGTGATGGCTTCTACAGCTCTGCTTTTCAGTCGCGTTTAATTGGTAATTCGTTGCACAATGCTAGCATGCCACGTGATGTGGCCTATGGTGCAATTGTAACTATAAAAAATCATAAAACTGGAGGAGGATACCTTCACTCTCACTTACATTTATACCCAAAAGGCCAGGGAGCGCGACAACAACAGGTATTATTAACTGACAGATTATATGCAATAGTTAAACAATAATAAAAACATTTTTACATATTTATAAAAACATTGCTTATCTGCAGTTTCGCCCGTGAAGTGAGTTTCTTTTAGCATTAAGCATAATGCAATCTGAGACAATTTGTTAAATTTATTACATTTTTTAACTGAAATACTTTATTATTCGCTAAGCGAAAGGAACTCACTCCGTACTGGTCTTCTTTGATCTATGCAAATCTATTTTGATGCGAAACCTAGGCATATGCAAGTTATAAAACTTTAATGAAATTTTTTACTTGTGGATGACGACCAAACGATGACTGATTTGCTGGTGTGTTACGCGGATTTATGAAGTTCATCAGGTGGCTAATATCAAAGCCTGCTATATTCCGCAAAGAAATTAAAGCCAAGATGCTAAAATCTTAACCCCGTGAAAGCCGGACAGCTAAGAAGAATGTGCTGGCATGATTCCATCTAACCTCCATACAGCTGACGCAAAAGAACCCGAAGTAATGCCGAATGTCATAGCATTCCTATTTCGCGGACTGTGTACTGCAAGATCACCCATGAGCTCAGATTTTGTTAACATTATTCCCTAGATTAGAACGTAGATTCCTTGAACGCCTCCGATCCACACGTGGCAGAACGATTTCGCCATCTTACAAGTCTGTGTACTTGCCGAACGCTTGCTGAATCAACGAGAAGCCTTCCCCTCCACTCCAGGAGCTCCTCACAAAATATTGTTCCAACCTTTCCATCCAACTTCGAGCCAGCCGTTAATAGGGGAACCTATTTTGTATAACTCTTCCCAAGATGAAATCTGAGAGCTCGCGGTCGCACAATTAGATCCTCTTGTCCAGCTCCAGCTTATCTTCCAGCTGATCCATCTCCAGCTTAGCTTCCTTCCATTCCTCTCCCACTAGGGCGCAAACTATTCATTTGTATGTTCCATAATGCCACCTGGCACAGCATGGGGCAGATACAGGATTCTCCCTTACTACCATCATAAAAACCGCAGAGATGTGCGGACGCTACCTCCTCCCATTCCTCCTTTTAAGGAGTGTCATCTTTTCCAAGAATGATAGAGCATTCATGTTTTGCAACTTCGCTAAAAGACTTTGACATAACTTCATAAATCTCGGACCTATTTTCGCAGTAAACATTCTCTTCCTTTTAGAGTTTCCGCTACCCTTCTCCATCTCGCTGAGAACTTTCTCACCCACTCAGCCATCTGAGAAGCATTTTGGCGAAAGCAAGAGAGATCAATAATTATTAAAAGACAAAAAATAAAAGCTCCCAGCGATATCTGGGGAATTATGGGTAAAGCTTCAACGATTGATCCAGGAGATTTTGAGTTATGGCGTTATGTACATACAAAAATAGATATATTGAGCTTGTAAAATAACAAGTTTCAATAAAACACTTTAAAGGCGAGCAGAAGCAACGGATGTTCAAGTACCCATCCCATACATTAAAAAGTTGTGAAAAATATTATTGAGATATACCAAATGCATTAATTTAATAGAATACAATCAAATACAAAAAAAAATTAAAGTTTAATTACAGCATAAGTTTTGTACCCAAATATCTAACTACGGTGTTCTTGCGGCCTACAGATCACAACCTATACACATAAGGACGACAATAATAAATGGATTATAAAGCCATACAACAAAAAGGCATTTGTCGATATTAAATATGTTCAGCATGGAGATCTTATTAGGCTGGAGCACGTTGCTTCGAAGAGAAATTTACACTCGCACGATGAGCAAGCTCCGGTTACAAAACGTCATCTACAAGTAACAGGCTATGGCGAGGTAAAGCTGAATTTTTAGTTAATCCAAACGAAGTAAAGATAAGTTGTATAAGTTATACGTGTACACTGAATCGTCAAACATTATTATGAACCACAGTTGGCAAATTCATTCGAATAATTATTATCGCTTCAGGACGGTCAGGGTGATGCTAATGATATTTGGAGAGTTCTTTTGGTAGATAACAAGCAAAATACGAGTGTTAAAACCGTTACAACAAAGTTTTTGCTAGTGCATTACATGCAAAATTGCGCTTTAACCGCAAGTGGAAAACAACTTCCGAAATGGGGATTTGAGCAACAGGAAGTTTCTTGTAATCCCAATATAAGGGACAAGAATGCTATTTGGAATGTCGAAGATAACCAAAACAAGAAACGTAAGTTCTGGGTAAGATTATTTGTAGTATAAACTAGCATCAATAATCAAATTTTACCTTTATAAAAGAAAACTTTAAACTTTCATAATATTAACAGTTATATTCCGCATTATGTAGCATCCGACCCGCAAAATAATACTAAAACCGCTTCATTAATCTGGTGGTATATACATATATATGTATGAAGTGAAGCGCTTTCAGCTCGAACCTGTTATATAAACTCAATTAATTTGCCAAATTTTCTTGTGATCTTTTGCGAGTCAGATGTAAAACAATACAGGCCATAATATAAATTAGTATACAAAATGTGTGTCTTCACATAATTTCAGTGCCCAGCGTCAATCTCGATATGTATGCACCGGGGTTTATTGCCCGTTTTATGGAATCACACGCGGTCATGTTTCAAGGAAACGCCGGACTTAAACCAAAGGAAGGGGAACAAACTAGCAAGCCATGGCAATGGCCAATTAACTATCGGGTATGGATTAATTCATTGATATAACTTTGGCGTGATTTATTTAGTGAACCTTAGTTAACAATCTTTTAAAATAATGTTACTTATAAAATTCAGTTGCAGAAGTGTTAGGTTTCATTAACCTTGTAACGATTTGTTACCTATGTACGTATCTAAAAACTAGAAGGAATTGAATTTGGACCCCTATCCCCCCATCCCTAAAACAAGATTATGAGTTTATGTATAAGTATATAAGTCGGTCACAATAGCAGACGTCGTAGCCGAATGAAGTGATGCGTGGCTATCATTCGGAAGTGCGTAGGCTCGTAACCACGGGCACGAAACACCAATTAGTAAAAAAAGTGTTTTCTAATGGCGGTCGCCCCTCGGCCTGCGATTGTATTTCTGCCATGAAAAAGCTCCTCAGAACAAACCATCTTCCGTTCGGAGGCGACATAAAACTGCAGGCCATTCCATTTGAAGAAAACATCAAGACGCTCACCGCAAACAGGAGGAGATGCTCTGCATATCCAATAAAGGATGTAAGGCCAATTATATACATATATAATATATACATTAACTTTCTTTAACGGTATTGCCATGACAATAACATTTTTTTGTTAATTTAATTTTGTCGAATAAAACGATAATCGTTTTTTGCATGGTCTTTCCTGGAAGTAAAAGTTGTGGCGCGTCAGTGCGTGTTTTTGGTTCGTGAAAACTTGGGCGTTACACCTTTTCTATGTATCTTGCACTAGTTGAACTACAGGACTATTTTTGAATGAGGATGTAACATTCGTTAGACGAAGTTAGGGAAAAACTATGAGGGATAAAAGCATTATAGGAGCAAGAGTCAATAAAAAGTTTAGCAAGAGTTCTTAATACAGAGTATCAGGGGCCAGAATTAGGAATTACAAGTTAAATTAAATAATAATTATATATAATATATATATATATAATTTTCGCGTACACCCTGGGTGTTTGGCCGAGCTCCTCCTCCTATTTGTGGTGTGCGTCTTGATGTTGTTCCAAAAATGGAGGGACCTACAGTTTCAAGCCGACTCCGAACGGCAGATATTTTTATGAGGAGCTTTTTCATGGCAGAAATACACTCAGAGGTTTGCCATTGCCGCCGAGGGGCGACCGCTATTAGAAAAATGTTTTTTTTTCTAATTTTGGTGTTTCACCGAGATTTGAACCTATGTTCTCTCTGTGAATTCCGAATGGTAGTCACGCACCAACCCATTCGGCTACGGCGGCCGATTAATTACTAATTATAAAAAACCATTTGAATAACTATTACAAAGAAGACAAGTGAAGATTTTAATTTCTTATTAAGTCCTTTCTCAATATTGAATGCATAACTGTTGGAAGTCCCAAGGCCACCGCTCTATTGTGCACGAACTGACGCGGATTATCGTGCAAACTTGTGTAGACGAGTCCAATCTTCTTATTTCTCGATATCCAGCTGGGCTCAGGTCGTTGGCTGTTTGGGCTGAGAGTTACAGCTTGTATTTTCAGATGGATGGACGGAAATTAAATCTTAATATGTACTAATTTTCTGTAATTTTTATCGGATCTTGTGTTAAGCTACTAATTGCAGATGACAAATAATGATGATAATCACGGCGGCCAGGTAATTTATCAAACCAATCCGTAGCACACTTTTCCAAGGAGAATCAATAAAAGCAAAAAAAATTGTTTCAGTAAATTTTGGAAAATGGATTTCACTTAAACATTGCTGCTAGCCCCACTGACAAATTTTTGCAATGTATAGATAATTCATGCGTTATTCGAAGCGTTTGATATTGCATATTCCTTTTCCTATATTCCCTGAAAAACACTCCATCATGGTGTTTAGAATTGTGTTTGCTTTGTAAGGAGGTGTGCCCACTACTTTTCACATAGAATGGTCAAATACTCACACTCTACAAGTAGATAGCTTGGATATATGTACATATGAATACTAATGTACTGCAACAAATATGAAAGAAACTAGTGAGTTTCTAAAAAAGTAGATATACTCGTATCTCAAGGATATTTCGCACAGTGTTAGTACACAGCACTGGAAAAGAATTGTTTTATCTCTTAAAGTGGTAAATTGTGGCTTCTAAGTTATTTTGCCTCCTGTTGGAAAAATTCTGTCAAATTCTATGTGATGAATTTCGTTGTTTTCTAAGAAAGGCAAAAATAGTAAAATATTTGACAAGAAATCAAATTCCTATTGGCTTCCGAGCCATAAAAAGAAAATTATTTTGTGTTTTAGAAAATAAACCTAACATCTGGACCACCACCTGTATTAGGCGTAACTAGACCATTATTTTGGGAAGAAATACATTATATTAAACAGCTTTAGAATATAATTTATTTATATCTTTGTATATATAGTAAGTATATAAAGATTTATGTCTTTTTCCTTTACTAATGACACTGTCTACGATTTGTGTTCAGTCGTAAACATTGCACTATAATATCAATAAATAATACAGGGACAATTCTTCTCTGGGAACTCTTACCGCATATATCTGTTGGGGAATCCTATAATTTGGTGGAGCAACCTAATTTTCCTTGGCGCTTTTTTGATCGTTTCTTTGGTAGCAGTTATCAAGCAGCGTCGTCTCGAAGGTCAATTGCAAAAACAAGAGGTATCCGTATTACAAAGAGATGGAGCAAAAATTACAACCAAGGGTAATTATCGTATACTCTAAATTTATCTTCATATATACTTATATATACTTGTATGGGATGGGCCATCTGAGGGTTGAACTACAGTTTGTTTTTAATGTGTCAACTTAAATTCATTGGTACTAAGACAGAAAGTTATGTTAACATTTGCGTTTCTCAAAATTGGCCGATTTGCGCGCGAACGAGGTGGGGAAATATTAAAATTTGGTAAATACTAAAGCAAAATGGTGAATCACCTTCTGAAATCGCGAGAAAACTGCGTTTTATATTCGGTAGAAGAGAAGCGCCTTCCTCGTAGTTTGTGAAACGTGTGTGAAACTGGATCTCGATTGGATACAAAACCACGTTCTAGCGCTCGCACAGTATGCACAACCGAAAATTGCTACTCCTGCTGAAAATCTTCTGGAAAAACCAAGCCCGTAAACATCGCGTTGCCCTCAGGAGTTGAGCATCTGTACTAATTCGTTTCTACTTAAAACTATTTCAAGTTTTAAACGTTAGGTGGGCAACCACATAGAGGTAGCGTCCGGCGTGACCGAGTAGTCTGTACCCGAGTTCGATGCCCACTGTGGGCGCGAAAACCTCCGCAGGTAATAACAAGAATCCAACTCATGCAGTCATGAAAACGCTTCTAGTAAAATTATCTTCGAGCCAGAGAACATTCGTTTAATTTCCTTAGTTTTTTTAATAATGAATTTATGGCGTTTCCTTATACGAAGGCTTATCTCTGTTGTGCGGCTGAACTTTGAATCAGCTAGGAGACGCTGGAGTCAAGATATTTTTATTACGATTTTACTATATTTGCGCTTGGTCTGATTTGACTTACATATATTCAGAAATTGCCTATACGAGAAGAAATATGTATGGAGGAAATGTACCCTCTAGGTGGTGCTGGGGTCAACATATTTTGCAGTTTACTGTCAAGGACCTTATATATGTAGGTGTACCACAAAACAGAGAAAGGTATTACGTTTTGCTTAAGCTATTGGAAGATGTTAATTGGTTTTAATAATTACACATGACATTCCTATTAACTGTTCTGAAAAACCTACATCTTTTAGATATTCTAAGCGTATGATAGATACTACATACATATATCAATCATGGATGCTGTGCCAAATTGCAAATAGTTTTATAGAAGCTGAGTTATTGTATCTATGGAATGTACAGTACTATTGAATCATCGATGGAAATATAAATTTTTAACAAAGAGCCAATATGAATTTTATTTATCCCGATAAAAGGGCAAAAAACGGCATTTACCTTAATTCTTATTATATCTGATTTCTTTTCAAAATAAAACATATTCAGTAGAACACTTGGTGCAGCTCATCAATCATTAACTATCTGTTTCCTAGTTTGTAAAATAAGTGTTGCAACAAGTATGACTGTTTCTTCCACAATCTTTTTATCTTCTGCTACTTTATGTAAGACTTTTTTTTATAGATAGTAGAGATTCAAGACGAATATCATTAAATGCAGCAACCTGGTTCTTTATCGGATGGACGACACATTATATTCCCTTTTGGACAATGGGTCGTGTTCTTTATTTCCATCACTACTTTCCAGCCTTAATATACAACTCAATGTTGACAGGTAAGATAGGGTTCACTAAAACGCTGCTTTCGTATATTCCATATATTATTTTTTTGCTACTCAGAATTTGAAGGGATTTTTCCTTTGGTAAGCTGTAAGCAGATTTTCTGTTGAAATTCAAATTTCATTACAAAAATAATATTAAAAATGAGTAACACCAAATCACCTGGTTTTAAATATTTGCCAATATTTCATCATAGTAGCACTGCACTTGAGCTCACATCATTTTGCTTTATCTTTTTCAAGCATTTGCAATATTTTCCTTGTTAAACATACATATATTAGTAAAATATTGGAAAAAGTAACTGTAAACATTGTATAAAAAACCTTAGAAATCGAAGTTCCTAATCGCAAAAAATGTACAAATCAGCTGCGCTGATAATTTCACCTTTTATATATTAATTATCCGACTTAATTCGGAATTACTTTAGGAATTGAATGTAACTAACAGCTTAAATCTATTGTGAATGCATAATAATGAAACTTTTAAAGAGAAGAACAAGAAAGACTGGTTTGTACTAAGACGTTCGAAATTATATTCATTGTTTTTATATTTCGGAACAGTTTGAGAAATTGCAATTTCAAATTTTTTTCTAATAAAAAAATTATTTGTTAGTATCAGGGCAGCTTACGGGTAATAGCTTGCTTGCGATCTACCTTTTGCTGACAAAACTATCCAAAAAAGCAGATGACCTGTTCATTAATCCGCGTAACAACCGTCTCTCATAGAATTCTATAATTGAAATAATATATTCTGAAGAGTCTTTTTAGTATATTAATTGGTTTCATTAATTTACAGGAGTGATGTTTCAATATTTAGTAAGTCACTTACCAAAGTGGCTTCAGCACACACTGCTTGGTGGTATAATTTCTGTACTGGCCTACAGCTTTATAAAGTTCTCACCACTTGCCTACGGAATGAGCGGATCATTAGCCAACGAGCCTAATTCTACAATGTATGGACTAAGATGGCTTTCAACTTGGGAATTTTGATTAATATACTTAGTATGAATTCATATACTTTATTGTTAAGCTTTTAATCTCTCTAATCAATTTAATAATAGCTTAATAAAATTGCTTCTGTGAATTCTTAAAATATCTGCTCGCACAATTGTTTACATAACAGGCCGTGTAAAAAGTCCTGTAGATCCACGAATTTGGCTATATTTTGCATTTACTTACAGTTACACCATTTTATTTGTGTATCCGGCAGTTAAGTTTCGATTTATTTAAGGCGAATCCATACAAGGTGGTATCAGTAGTGCAAAAACAAAATATGCAATTTTTTTGCACATAAGTATTTCGTTAAACCTTTTTTCACTTTAAAGCACCATTATATCAGCTAAATTAGGATTTTTTGAGCTGTTGCTTTCCATGTAATGCGCCTTTTGAATTACATTTAAAACAAGTGATATTGAAGTTTATTAATTAACTTCCGAATTATCTCACCATTAAGAGGTCCCGGTGGTCTAGAGCTCGAAAATTTAGGGTATTTTCCGGAATTGAAATTGAAATTAAAAAAATTAAAAAGGATATTTCACCTTTTTAGGCTTTTTATTTAACTCATTTTACATAATAATTTAAAAATTGGCGCTGATGTTGACCCTCCCGAAAAATTGGCCCTGAACGGTGTTGTACATTTTGGCTCTTCTATTTATCTGAAACACAAAAACCAAAAAAAAATATTAATCAGTATGACTGTAGCTATGTCCCACTACAAGAATAAAAAAAGATTTAACAAAATGGCGCGGTATTAAATTTGACACTCTAAAATTCGGGGTTTTTCAGTTTTTAATAAAAAAAATCGAAATAATTGAAATAATAATATGTTTTAGTACGGGCGATAGCCATTGGTGTTGTGAACAACATAAAATCGATTTTTTGACCACCGGGTCCCCTTAACAGATATTTTGTTTTAAACTTTGCAAGAAACTCTTCAAAGTAAACAGGATTTTTTTTATTAAAAAGGTGAAAAACCATTTTGTTCCTTGTTGTTGTTGTAGCAGCATGAACATTCCCATATATGTACGGGGAATGCTGCTAGAATGGGAACGAACATTTTGTTCCTCAAAATATTATTATTTATTTACAAAAGTAAATAAATTACAAATTTAAATTTAATTTCTAACCCTAGGAGCCGAAGGCCTTCGGCGAGAGTGTTCCTCAAAATAGTCGCTTCCAATTGAATAAAATGGGTCACATGGTGTAAAGACATTTAAATTACTATTGGCAATTTTCAACCACTGTCAATTGTTTGATTTATGAACTATGAAGAGGAAGAAGTACGCAGAGATTCTGGCTGAGTCCGTTTTTCAAAGAAGGTCTGGAAAACTAAAACTATCAATGAAGCTGTCAATGTGAGCGTAAAAAAATACGAATTGGCTGTCAAATATACAAAGTGACAGATGTTGGCAATATATGACTTAACACTTTGTTGACCGGTCACGAGTTAACTCGTGTTTTTACGCCCAAGCGTGCACAAACTAACTCGTGTACTTTCAAATAAAAGTTATATAAAGATACGTCCAAAATTTCAATTCAATTCATTATGTACAAATAAATTTACATTGTTTCATCTTCTCATTGAATTACGAAATAATAGCCGTCAACACTGACTTATTATCAAATTAATTCAATTTGCTGTCTTTGCGATTTCATTCAAAGCAATAAAAAATTTAGTGTCAAGTAAACTATAGCGTTTGCACTTTTGCAAATCTCACAGTTGCTATAAAATTAAAAATTGAGTGTATAATGTTGAGTAAGTTCCTGAATTGTTAATGGATTATTCGTATATCACCTGTCCTTTTCGAATCCAAATAAAAAAAAGGGTAACTTCGTCAAATCACAGCTCCCAGCTGGTCAATTGTTATCACCGAGACGTCTGATAACACGATTACCGAATTCGGCTCGCAAAATATCGATTGTGACATGGCGCCGTCTTGCTGAAGCCAAAGATTGTCCAAGATCAAATACCTCAGTAGCAAGTCAAATCTGCTGCATTGTCAATTATGGCCTGGCACCGGCGGGGTATACTTTCCACCAGTTTTTCTGCATATTCTACCGGAAATGACTTCCAAATTTTCAGAATTTGTCGAAAAAGTTGATCTAAATTACATGGATTGCGTCTGCGAAGCTGCATTGTCATCAGAGCTGTAGCGTTTATTCAGTTACGTTTTTATGTTGTTTTCTTGTTATTAGGGTTGGCATCGGGTCGTCCGTCTAGTCTGGTTGCCACATCAGCAAATAATCCTTAAGGCTTTTGTGAAGTTAGCTGAATTTTCAAATTAAAATGTATTCGTTGACATGTGCAGTTGTGTTAATGGAGGAGGAAAGTGAGAGAAGCAACGGAGTCTCAGAATTAAGCGAAAAATATGTAGAGATGCAAGCAACCCTCTCGATAGATTCTTTGCAATAAACGCCCTATTTGGCTACACAACATTGACTTTGGAAATATATTACCAATATTTCACACCGTTGTTCAAGCGTAAAATGATTCATTCTGCAGCAGTTTCTAGCGGAAAAAGTTGGTACTGTCAAAATAACATATGATTATAAAAACACTCTTTGGACCACCTTGCAATTAAAAAATTAGGTTCACGCTTATTTTGGTTAATTTCACTTATTGGGTTTTTTATTTAGCAAACAAGTACACAACGAAATATACATACTTAAACAATTAAATTAGTAACATAGATTTCAACATCTATATTCACTTAGAATGTAAACGTTATTTTATAGGTTATTGTGGTTATTGTTAGACTTAAGTATCAGGCATGGCTTGAACTATATCACTTATACTATTTCACAGATTTTTATAAATTCTATATTATATATCACCTATGCCAGCATTCTTATTTAAGTTAGTTATTCTTTTAATAATAAAAAACTATTCCTGCTGTAGCCAATTTTCTTTAACGTGTTTTATTGCCATCGGTTTCCGTTCGCTTTCAATATAAGGTCCTGAAGAAATGTGAATTCTGAATCGGTATTAATATTTGTGGATGCTGCAGCGTCTTGAACATCTTCATATATATTTTCATACATATAATCAGGATCCAGAGCAGACGTTAACGCAAAAGGTTTGTGCGAATTAGAATAATCGGTTTCATCATAATCTTCACTTGACTCTTCGATATTTTCATCTAAATCTGAATCTTCGATTTCATGTTGACGGTTAAAGACTTTAAGCAACTCGTCGATTTTTTCAGCTGGAATATTCGACACCATTCTCACGGCAATTTTTCGTCGAGAACGTTTTAAATATTTAGTTGTCTTGTTTTCATCGTCATTCAATTCAAATTTCTTATCATTCATAATTAAATATTTGGGGTTTGCTTCAATAATGCGATTAAAGGGGTCCATTGTATCTAACCAGTTTTTTTTAGACTTCAATTGTTCAACTGTAAATCGTAGTGTAAATTAGTTATATAAACTCAAAAATTGAGAAATCGAAAGCAATTAAAATACAAGTAACGATTATACTTTAATTATTTTAACGTAACATACCTTTACGCTGTGAAAGTCCCAACTTCTGTTGGAAGACACTCCATTCGTCTCTGAGATGTTTAGTTTCCTCTGCCTCTGGTTTAATATAATAACCGACTGCATATCGAAAAATCCACGTGGATATAATGCAAATCATTAAAACATTATTCATATTTAAAAATGTGAGCTTCCGATTATTCGATAATATTCTTGTTTGAGTTTTGATACTCAGTACGCAACTGATATCCTTCCACTTTCCACACGTCCTTTTATATGAATTCGTATATCGTATGCCAAACTAAAGCTGAAAATAGTGAAAAACGAACGCAGTCCCTTACCGCAGCCCCTAACGAGCACAAAAACTCATTCCGTGAGAACAACTGCGTTCTTTTAATTACATATTTACACAATACATCGGTTTGTGTGTGTATGTGTTTGGTTGTGTCTACACAATGTTGCCATTGATATTTTTGCTTACACACTTTTTTACACATCCGCGTTATCAGTTACAATTTTTCATTGTTTAATAAACCAAAGCCAACAAATGGAAATAGCTCATTTATCTATAATTAACATTTTTCAACAGTGTTTTTAAGTTATTTTAATAAAAATTATAATTTTTCTAAGTTTATTTTGTAAATGATTTCGAAATGTACTGCTTGGCAACACTGTGTGGTGAGAGAGCAATCAGCTGACAGGGTAGTACGGGAATTTTTAAATATCGTGAAATAAAATCTACGACATTTCGATACGGAAGGAAGCAATTTTTCATTTACATGGAGTTCTCATTAGTTTGATCGTAACAGCTGACAGGGGACTGCGTTTACGTCGGTCACTGTTTTCAGCATAAAACATTGCAATGACATCGGTCATTAGCGGAAGCGTCAAGGGATCAACTACTGCAGTCCGCTGACAGTGATACTGTAAACACTTTGACGACGACACTTCACAATGTGGCGACAGAAAAATTTCCTTGTCAGGATGCCGTCTTTTAAGCGGCAGAGACATAACAAAAAATTTGGAGTGATTTTTTTTTTGGTGTAAAAACTGTTGATACTGTAAAACTGAAACTGAAAAAGGTGATTTTTTTTTTAAATCGTCGATTGTTATTACATTTACAATTTTACATTTTTAAACTTATATTTTACATTTACCATTTTTTGGTAGCAGCACTACATCTGACCTTGTCGCCCGCCATATTAGAAACAGATTTAATTAGGCGGCCTCAACGATTGTAGCTCTGTAGTCTATGTACATACATACCTACATGTCGGGCCGTCGGCTAAATAATTGCGGTCATAAGAAAGTGTCTATTGTAATATTTCAGAGATAGCACTGGGCGCGATATTAGCGTTCTTCAAATTAGGCGACAGTTTACTAACAATTAACTACGGCTACGACTACCGGCTATTGGGTACTTAACATACATTTGTTGGTTTGCAAACATGCAAAGTTACATATGTACATACATACGGTATATGAGAATGTACTTGCATGCATACATATGTACACATATGTACATATACTCTGCCAGCATTAAGAAACGGATACCTGTTAATGTTAACATTTTTATTGTTTTATTATTGATGTTTTGGTGGTCACTGCTGCTATTGTAATTCCTCACGTTTGTTTTAGGCTGTTAATCCTAACACCTGTTCTCGAATATAGGTATGTATGTATATACTACCGCTCGCGTAGGAGTAGTTTTTAGGGATTTAGGATATGTGTATAGAATAATTACAAACAATAATTTCATAGAAAATATTTTTTTATTAAATAACCGGCATCCGTTGCTATGCCTCGTTGAATAAAATCAAAACAACCAATCAGAAGAATATAAAGCAAAATTATTATCTCGAACCGTTTTTGAACTTTGCATTTGGGTCATAGTTGAACAGCTTATGCGGATTATGAAGTCTAGAGCGTGCTATAAATAGTGGGAAATAGGAAAAACTAAGATTTTTTAGATTAAATTTAAGCAAATATTCGATTATTAGTGACGAACGGGAGTGGTGTCGTGGCGTGGGGGCTGTGGGAAGGGAGTTCCATCATAAAAACATGCCTGTAACCTTCATTGGGAGAAAATATGAATGTTTAAAAATTTTTACGTCATTTGGTGTTATCATTTCGTAGTGATGCGCGGACAACGTACAGACTTTCACCTTTATAGTATAGATGTATATGTGGTATATGGGCATTTCTCCAATGTCGAATGCGACATTCGTACGCATTCAAAGTGAAAAAAAAACATATACCAAAACATTATTTTATTTTGACAAAAGGAGAAAGCTATAGCACTTGATTAGCACTATGATTGGTGCTAAGATTGATTTTGGGAAATTGTTCGTTTTCAAGATAATTACAAAAAACCAAGCCATTCGCATGCGACAAAAACAGAAGTCGCTTTCAAAGCAAAAAAATCAAACACTTTTTTCAGCGAAACCCTTATGCATTGATGTATCTTAATAATGCTTTTTATTTTATTCAAAAATATTAAGTGGTTTATTTTTTATTTAATTTTAATCACTGTCGCACGCGACATGTCGCATGCGACATTTTGTTCCATCATACTTTTTATGTTTATTTTTTTACTTTTTATGTAATTAGACATGAAAAAGATGATTATAAATGATTTTTAATATATTCAATATACTTATTTTCACAACGAAAATTATAAACTTCATAAAATATCTTCAATAAAGAAAAACAAAAATAAGTATATTAATCTTATATACTATGTAAAAACAAAGAACGGAAACTAACTTAACTGAGAATAGTATTACTAATGTCAAATAAAGTTCTTTTAATGGAATATGCAGTCCTAGCTGCTTCTAACTGTTGGCCATCGCAACAAAACAAATGCAACTGGGATATACCTGGAATATTTTTCACTTCCTTCCATTTTTCGTCCAACTTATAATGAAGAGGCAAATTTTCAATTTGAGCAGATGGCATAAAATACATTTTAATTCCATTTGTGTTTTTTTTGTGCACATTGATAAAACGATAGTGAATCTGGTAAAACAACGTTTTTAGATTTTGTTATTTGCCACACTTTTCTTTTAATGACGGCTCCAACTCCATCAACGGCTCCCTTTCCGTGAGAACTGGCATTACTAGTCATTAACATAAAGTGCTTAGCTACTAATTTGCCTTCAATTATAATGGCTCTTTCTTTCCCGAAGCTTGCACACTAATATTATCATTCTGATAAAAAGCATTGATGACATTAATTAGGCTTTCTGGTACGGTTCTGCTGGATTGGTTAACGTTTTTCTTTTCTTCAAACTGCTTATATTTTTTTACCAGGACTTCAAGAACTTTTAGCCTTCTGTGCATGTCTTTTGGCATCGCTTTCTCCACTTTTTTAACCGCTTTCGCCAAGGTTTGTCTATATTCGTAAGATGCGTTTTGGCTTTGACGTGCATATGACATTCCATTTTCTAAGAGTTTTTGGCGCCACTCTCGTTGTCGTATGCGATTATATTTCCGTTTTTCTTGAATTATATCTTCTTTGCCTTCAGCCAGTGCTCTCCACGTCTGTCTAGCTTTCCGCATTCTTTCCTTGTTTCTTAATTTATAATTTTGTAATTTTGTTTCATCATCCTTTAACCTTTCTCTCCACCGTTTACAGTTCGCCTTATTTTTCTCGCCGCCGTTTTTACTCATCTACATTCAAAAATTTTATATTTCGTATTTACATATACTAATAAAGATATTTTCGAACGAAAATTTATTTTGAATCAGTACATTTTACACTTACGATGTCGCACGCTACAAGCTTTAAATAAGTAAAAAGAGCAAAGCGCTGATTATTTTCCAGCAAAGTTTTGGGTATTTAATTAGCAATAAAAATATCTATTTGCTACTAATATTTGATGCAAATTGTACAAATACCTTCTACTCACTGATAACAAATGTTCTTTTTCAATGTCGCACGCGAAAAAATTTACCGTAATTGGCAATCGCATCGTTCCTTTTACATTTTTCTTACATTCTTTACATATAAACCGAGATTTAAAAACGCAAATGTCACGGCATAATATATCTCATCAAGATCATTAATCAAAACAAAACATGCAACAGAAATGTTTAAAACGGAACTTTTGCACTGGTTCGACTTTGCATTCGAATATTTGAAAATGTGGTATGTACAAATGTAAAATTTGTTTATATTAGTTACATTTGATAGATTCCCTATAAAAATATGTTAAAACAACATAATTTTATAGACTTTGAATTTTTTGGCTTCGGTTGACATTTCTGTGGAAATGCCCATATGTATATTAGTATGTAGCTTGTATACCGTTACAGCCGCCGAAGATGTTGTTGGTAAAAATACCATAGACAAACAAAACAGGCTGTCGGAATTACTATTATGGTGCTCACAGTTACCAACGTAAACGCAGGCCTGTGTCAGCTGATACTATGAAATTAATGAGAGCCCCATGTAAATGAATTCTCACCACCTTTCCGTTCTGTAGTATCGTAGCTTTTATCGTAGGATTTTGGATAGTTTCAGTATAATCGCGTCAGCTGATTGCTCTCTCGCCACACAGTGTTGCCAAACAGTACACTTCGAAAGCATTTACAAAATAAACTTAGAAAAATTTTAATATGTAATTATATAACTAAACGAACGCAGTTGTTTTCTACGGGATAAGTTTTGCTCAATTTTGTGTATCCTACGGGCAGCGGAAATGGACTACGATACGTTGGTGAGTATGAGCACCATGAGAACCCAAGGGAGTTTATATTATTTTCTTGCTTTGTACACCCACAAGTGCAATGAAGAACTGTTAGCAAAGTAACCCGGTAGGAATCGTGTATGGCATCCCAGTAGGAAAAGTAACTACGTGATTAGTATAACCATAAACGATTTAATTAAGGAGACAGATGCCTGTAACCGGCCATATTTTCCCTGATTTTCATTAAAATTATTTAAAATGAAGAAGTCAATATATTTTTTTCAAAATTGGCATACAGTTTATTTGTACTTTAAAATAATATAATTTTTTTTATTTTTATTTTAATCATTTAAAATGGCGGATGTATACTTAATTCTTCCAGGAAGGTCGCAGCCGAGCTTCTCAATCGGCGGGTATTGTAGCATCGGCGTCAGTGACCTGAATACAAAAAACCCAACATTTTTTTGTTTATTAATGTCATTTCTATATAAATTTAAAAAAAATTTAAAAAAAATTCGCGGAATAAAATGCTTCGAAACAAAAATGAATTTTGGGGCGAATTTTCCTACTATTTTTGCTTTGAAAAAATTATAAACTCACATAGAAAAAAATTTCATAAAAACGATGTGTGCGAAATTTCAGGGAGATCGGTCAATAACTTTTCAAGTTATCGTGTACGCCAATTCGAAAAATATAGCTGTGAGAAAAACGCTTTGAAATCACAGCTGCTGTGTTGCAAGAATTTTTCAAGTGGCACATTCGATGTGAAATTCTGGGCTGCTTAGTAAAAGTATAATGTCCTAACTGTCATTATTGTATTTTCTTTGACATTTTCAACAGTAAATTACCGTCAATAACGAAATTATCAAGAACTAATTTATAGAAAATTCCGCTTACGAGGGTGATGAGAAAGCGATAAATTCTGGGAAAATTTCGCGATAATAAATAATGCCAATTCACGAGTATTGCGATCTTAATTTAAAGATTTACATAAGTGCGAACATTTTAAAGATGCGTCATAGAAGTTCGATATCGTAATTTGTGTTTGTCCTACCAGGCACCAGATGATAAATAACAGTTTTAAAAAAAGTTCCTTGCATATATAAATACTTATTTTTTATATAAATATTATAAGTATGTATGTATGTATTACTATATTTACTAAAGCGTCCTGCAATATCAGACCACTTTAACTCATTATAAATTCGTGCATTGCTGTAGTCGTAAAAAATAAGAAAAAATACAAAAAGTTTTAACCCTATGCGGTTGATGCCATCCCATTGACGGTATTCGCTAGTAGCCGTAAACGTCCGTGCCACCAGTTTGACAGAGGAATTCAGTTTTCAATACTTCTACTGCTATTAAATACAATAAATCAGTTTGAACGAATTCAGTGTTTTCTGATATCCATACATATATTTATTTTCAATCACTAAGGGAGAAATAACTCCGAAAACTTAACTAACTCCGAAAAGTTAACTTTGATCCGGCTAGACGGTGCTCCCATCAGAGAAATGTGCCTATCGCAAGGGGTTAAAGCGCACAAACGCTCTAAGAAATTTGTTCTTTATATACAGGGTTTGATTGAAAAGTAATGAGCCTTCCCGCGCGGAGCGTCTGCCAAGCGATCAACCGAATCGGCTGGTGGGGGAAAATGATCGTTGGACCTTCTCCTTCCACTAGAAACTGGTCCCAGTTCGCTGGCAACAGCGGTGCAGTCAACATCGCTCCGCGCGTGAAAGCTGTTTTAAAAGTGTGTTAGGATTTTGCAGTGGCGAAAATGCAGCCATCGTTGGAGCAACGTTATTCGATCAAATTTTGCGTAAAGCTAAACAAAACGAGTACCGAAACCATTGGCCTACTCAAAGAGGTTTACGGGGGCCAATCTCTGTCCAGTGCCCAGATAAAACGGTGGCACAAGTCGTTCAAGGAAGGCCGGGAGGACGTCGAAGACGAACAGCGATCTGGAAGGCCTTGTTCGACGCAACCGCCTTCCACTGCACCTCTGCATGGGCCAAGATGGGGGTTCCGGTGTTTCCCCACCCTCGCTACAGCCCAGACCTGTCCCCTCCGGACTTCTTCTTGTTCCCACGCCTGAAAGGAAAGTTGTAGGGGAGGCGTTTCGACTCCATCGAGGCGATCCGAAAAACTGTGACCACCGAATTGAACGCGATTCCAGCGGATGAGTTTGAAAAATTATTCCTGCAGTGGAAGGACCGCTACCAGCGGTGTATTGACGCTCAAGGGTGCTATTTTGAAGAATATTAGTTGTATAAGCCAAAAGGTTTAATAAAACTGCTTAAAAAAATAAGGATCATTACTTTTCAATCAAACGCTGTACAGTGGTCACACAATTAATTCGTAACACCTGCGTAGTACGTAAAAACGTTAGCTTTGCGCAAAATATTTGCTGTGACAATACATTTTTTTTGGGACGAGATCCAGGACAAAACAGACAGACAGTATTTAGACAGTCAATAAACGACATTCACCGGGAAACCGTCACCACCTTCTTAAGCTCCCGCCCTTTGAATGCCGTAATCGGAGACCAACCACCACCTATTGCAGATGAACAGCTCCAGCTTCCCCGTGAGACGCGCATAACACTAGCACAATTACGTTCTGGATACTGTAGCAGGTTAAACTCCTACTTATCCAGAATTGGCCCCGACATACCAAACATATGTCCGGCATGTGAAGATACCCCGCACGACACTAACCACCTTTTCACATGCCCTCTAAAACCTACTCATCTAACACCCCTCTCCCTCTGGACCCAACCCGTCGAAACAGTATGTTTCCTGGGCCTACCTTTGGATGAGTCAGACGAGGACGACCGGTGATATACCCTACACTGACGGGGCTTCTATTACTGTTAAAACAACAACAACAGCCACAAATGCAACCATAACAAGACCACTCGATTGAACTTTAAGAACGAAAGAAACGGTGATCCAAAAGAATGCTGCTAGAAACCTCACCGAATGCAGAAAAGAGGTCGGTTGGAAATTTGGATGTAGTGGATTTAATGCGGCTTATGAAAGATTTGCTAGAAGAAAATTTACAAAATTTAGCTACTATTCTATTTGAAAAAGTTAAGGTTTTAACTGATGAAAACAAAGCGTTGGTTTCTGAAGTAAACTTGCTCAAAGTCAAAATGGAAGGCGAGAAGACTGAAATAAAACGATTAATTGATGACAGCAACCTCGTATTCAAAGGAATAGAAAAACAAACGTTTCCAGGAAAAGCCGTAAAAAAGATTTGCGAAGAAACACTGGGCGTGGAAGCAAATACAATTCGAGGCGTTGAACTTCTATATGAACGAGGCAATAAGATGGCAGTTAAGATGAAATTCTCAACAGAAGCAGCGGTTAGAGCAATTTTTAGGAATATCAAAAAGCTGGCGGGCTCTACTATTTCCGTTGAGAACGACCTAAGCGTAGACAAGCGAGAGGAAAACAGCTACTACTTCAACTTAAAAGAGAAAATCGTAACATGGATGCAACGCGTAAAATACAAGTATTGGGGAACAGGATGAAAAAAGAAAATAAATGGTTTAAATGGGATAAACACAAAATATTGGTGAGTGGCGAAGAGTAGGCAACACGTATGGTAATAAATTTGACGATACAAACCTCAATTTTAATAATTTAGTATTGAAAATGAAAGAACATAAAGTAAACTCAAAAAACCAAGAAATTGTAAAACACAAAAATTAAGCAATCAAACGAGAATTACTTGTGAAAACAAAAACAAATGTAAAGGCATAATTAATGAAAAATATACCAAAAGAAGTGAAGAGCTCAAGACTAATCTAAATATACTCTCTTATAACCTACATGGCTTAGAAAACAAATCATTGCAACCTGAGTTTTTTCAACATGTCAAGTCTTTTGATATTTTCATATTACTTGAAACACACATAAGTGCAGATAAAATTGAAAAGTATAAAAAATATTTTGGGGGTTTTGAAACATTTTGGAAACCTTCGAGTCGCATTAGTCTTTTTGGAAAAGGTATAGGAGGAGTAGTATGCGGTATAAAAACTAACTTAAAAACGCTTAACTATCAATGGTTTTTTAAAACCCTGATTGGTGTAGATGTATAAATAATTACAAACGAAGCTGAGGAACTTACACTGATTCCCACATTTATAAGACAAGCTGAGTGGCGGAAAGAAATAAATAATATTATTACAGTTTTCCTAGAAGATAATATTATTACAACAAAGATGTATGTATTAGTTTCAGACTTTGAAGTTGATTTTAAAAGTTGGTCGAACCATTCGCCAATTAAATGGAAGTTGGGTGGACGAGCCTGCAAAATTTCAAAATGTTGCTTATTGCCAAAGTTGAATTGGAATATCCAAAAAATGGAGAAGTATCAAGAAAACTTAAATAAGAATATTGGAATTATAAGTAGAGTAAAAGATATTAATATTCAACATCTCCAAGAACCAATAGAACAGTCGTCGATAAGGTACAAAAAGAAATCAAAAAGGTTAGGCAAGAATGAATGAGTGGCTTAACAAAGAATGTGAAGAAGCAAGAATCTCGTAATTTCAAAGTTTAAGTGCCCTTAGAAAAAGCAATAATGAAACAAATAAATTGTTATACTTAAAAGCAAATAAATATTTTAAAGAAGTATATAAAGGGAACAGAGAAGAATAGTATAACAGGCTTATAGAAAATATCAACAACATTAAAGATAGCGGTAGATGGTGGAAATTTGTTAAGACGATAAAAGGTGAAGCTTTGGAAATAAGTTCCGCCATATTAACGCATGCCCTACTGCTAATGACAAGAAAATTTTTCCGTTTACGCCCAAACGCCCGAAAACACCCGCCCGAATCCACACGCCCGAATGTATATTTCCCCGAATTGACAGTTTCCCGAATTTTTTTGCCCGAACGTCTTCGCCCGAACCCATTTGCCCGAATCCTTTTACCCGAAAAGAAAAAAAAATTTAAAATAATTAAGAATTAGTATACACTTGAAGTACATACATGCAAGAAAAGAACAAAAGAGTGCTATTCCTTTATTTATTCATAACAAATGTTGTCAAAATTCTTGTGTCAAATTCATCAGAAGAGGTCAAGGTCGACGTCGTGCTGTGCCACCCCGCTACCCTCCCGAATTGTGGAATCAGTATGAAGCTACCCTCCAAGGACTTCATCGGACAAATAACGTAAGCGAAGGGTGGCACAACCGCTTCGGTTGATGGTGAATAAAACCATCCAGATTTATATGCATTTTGACGCAAATACAGAAAGAACAACAAGACACTGAAACGAGCCTCACAGAGCTGAGTCTTGACGCAAAGTTAGAGCGACACCACGTCAAACCTGGATATCACTCCAAAACGATTACGCACAATAACGAAAGAATACCAAAGATATAAAGAAGAAAACAAAATTTTGGAATACTTAACTAATTTAGCATACAACATTCAAATATCCTAAATTCACACAATTCAATTTCTTTCACACCATGCCATATAATTAAAACTTGTTTACAAAATTTTGAATTTTAATTATTTATTAACATTTTTATATAAAATTTATTTTTATTGTTTTCGGGCATTTTTCGGGAAAATTAATAAGATTCGGGTATTCGTATTCGGGCAAATTTATTCGGGTAAATTATTTTCGGGTGATTGGGTTTCGGGTGAATGTCCATTCGGGCATGTGTTTTCGGGATTTTGACCTGGAATCAAATTTTTCATGCACATAACTTCCACGCGACGATCTGCTTGAGGCAGTTTTTTCACCAGACGAAGTTAGATCTGTACTAAACAAAGTTAAATTAAACAAAGCTCCACGGATTGATAGAATTCCTTACGAGTTCTTAACAAATGCTCTCGATACTTTCATTACGGCTACAGCATTTAAAGTTCGAAGAAGAGAAGAAGGTTTACGCGTATTTTGTTGACTTTAAAGCGGCATTTGATAGAGTATCAAGAAACGCCTTGATAGAGTACAGCTGCACCATATTGGTCTTGCAACGAAACTAGTGAAGTTCATAGAGAATATATACAGCGATAGAAAGGCAGTTGTATGGAATGGCTCAGAAATTTTAGATACATTCAAAACAAACTCAGGCGTCAAACAGGGATGCTTATTGTCGCCAATACTATTTGCTCTTTACATAAACGTTCTACATGAAAGCTTAGAAGGAGGCTTAAACATAGAAGGGAAAAATATTAGACTTCTAATGATTGCGGTTGATATCATTTTGTTAGCGGCAAACTACAAGTGATGATTGATAACCTTGAAAGCTACTGCAACCTGTGGAATCTTGAAGTAAACCGCTCAAAGTCTCAAATAATGGTGTTCAGAAAAGGTGGAAACTTAGTAAAGAGGAGAAATGTTATTACAGGTATAGTAAGGAAGAAATACAGACTGTGCCTCGATATACTTACTTAGCAGAGGAAATAACACCTCAGATGAATTTTAAAAAACATCTTGAAAACAGAACAGCTGCAGCAAAGAATGGTATTAATGCTTCGTTGACTTGCCTTTTAAAAAAGAAAGAAATTTCAATTGAAACTAAATGGAAACTTTTTCTTGCAGTTTGTCGTTCAATACAATCATAGGTGTAGGGTTTCGGGTGGTTTGAAGAAGTTGATATATTGCTAAAGTATTTTGTAAAGCGAATTTTGAAGCTACCATCACATTGCCTACATACATACTTTTTTTTGGAAACCGGCATGCAAGAAAATCATTTGTTCACTTTAGAACTGTTCCTTAAGTACTTACATACATATATGCACAGAATTTTGTTTATGCACTCAGAAAATCGGCTGCCACATTATCTGTCCAAAATTGTTATAAAGAAGGAAGTCTTCTGGATTAGAGATCTAAAGAACTTGTTTAGTAAAAACGATGTCATTTGGCGAATAGATAACATACAATCAGAAATCTGGATAGAAGATGTAAAATTGCTTTTAACAAACCACAACCAGGCTAGGATGAATATATAGTATACATACAAAAAGCCTTAAGTACTAGTAGTATATATAAGGAATTAGATTGGTCAAAAGGTCTAGTTTATTTAAAAAAATATGATATATAGAATCAAGTATGTGGATAATGAGGGCTAGAAGTGACATGCTAATTTTAAATAACAACAGATTTGACACAGGAAAAAAAACTTGCTCAATGTGTAATTTAGGCGAGCTTGAAAACATAGTACATTTCCTGGCACGCTGAGAATACAGAAAAGTCTTTTTCGGAAAATTTACCTTAAATGAGTCACAACTGATTGAGATTCGCAATGGGGAAAATGAATATTGGGATAAACTTTTGCGTTTCATTAAATATGCCTTTAGATACCGAGATTACTTAATAAAACTGGTTTTAAAAACCGTAAACCGAGTAAATGTTTTGTACGAAAAATAAATCGACAGACGGTTCATGCCATTGTGGTTAAATTATTGTAAAGATTTATTTTTTTCTTAATATTACAATAAGTAAATTTCAAATTTTGTATATTTTACTTTTATTTGCAACAAATATATACTACTACAACTATTGGCCTGTGCCTGTGCCATTATTGAATAAATATGCTATTCTTCACGAATATATCAAAATTTTATTTGTTTGTATACATTGTGTAGGTTATGGTTTTTTCTTTTTTTGAATTTGTTACAATTGTTTCAACTATTCTTTCAATTGGTATTCGTCTAATTCAAATCTCTGTATGTATATTGGTGCATGCAGTTTTTAAATGTTATTTGTCTTCTTTAGCCAACCAAATGTCAGAAGTACAATCGCCGCCCGGGTAACGCATTTCATGAGGAAGTGTTGGCCCAAACGGCTCCTTGCCAAAGTCAACAAAGAAGTCCTCATTGAGTTTTAAACCTCCATTAACAACGTCAACGTCAATTAGTATAATGTGGCCGCCTTTTTCAACCATTTTCGGGTAAAACTATATAAAAGAAAAAACATATGTTGGTATTAGTATCTTATTGTAACTCGTAGTAAGTTTTTGATATTTTTTTAAATAAAACATTCACTGACGTATACGTGTATAGTATATTTGAACGATTATGTAATCTTATATGCTAAATAAGCAGAAATTACTAACACGACAAAACCATTTCACTTGTGTAGAACATTAAATCTCATTCGAAAATTGAATCTTATTTTCTCTCTCTCCATTGGAGTCATCCTGTAAATTTCCTTCTTCTTAACTTGGATTTTTAATAAGCTGGATATGCCATTAAGCTGAACTAGCGTTTTTTATTAAACATATTTTTATTAAACTTTAGCTTAATTAGCGCATTTTCACACATTTATCATTGAATCGGTCCTGATACTCCGAATAATTGCGGATATATTCGTAGATCATGGAACATGTCAGAAAAAAGTTACGAAAGTTCCATTCTGGCGCTATTTTGCGGTTATACTCGTATAAACAAGAAGGCGAAAGATGGTAAACTCAATGTACCCAAATTGATCAGCACTTAAAATCTGTTGCCCTGTATTTTGTGTGGTGTGGTGAGACTCCACTAAGTTCCTTCTATGCGCAACGCTGAATTAAGTAAGAAAGGCATTGTAGTGGGAATCTCTGCCCTCCAACACTTAGCGCAAAGTTTCGCTGATGGAATTAAAATTAAAGCAGTGTGCATACCGTCATTTGATGGCTCCCTCCGTAAATAGTTTGCATTCAAGTATGCATTTGCGGCTTTGGTTAATTAGCGAGATTTGCGGGTGGCATACAAACTAGCAAAACTGCGCCAAGCTGTTAAGACAGAGTCTGTTCTCTTAGGAGGAGGGTTATATTCAGATTAATATAATTAAGTATTAAAGGCGATGAAAATCAGTATGCCAACCCTAAGCAATTAGCAGAGATCCATGTTGCTAGATTTCTGAACATGAAATCACTGACTGAGGATATGTCCAGGGTATTATTGGGTGTCGTTGATGTGGTAAATTAATCCTCGCGAGCGTTACCGATAATGAAGTTACCTGTCGGTTTCTGAACTCTCCGCTCGCACATAACGTGAATGTTGCATGCATAGCTTTCCCACCGAACTATCACCTTTAAATGACTTGCTAGCGTTTTTAGAAAAACAATCGCACTGCCTTTCGACAGAATTGACAGGTAGTAGGGTAATGAAGAGTCGCATTCTTCATCAAAACAGAATACTATACCTCGTTCCCCTAAAGTCCAACATCGCCATGATTGGTGATGGAAACTGTCAACACTGATAAGAACCACTCAGTGTTATGCATTGTCGGCGATGCTACCTTTGAAACCGAGCCACGTTTTAAAGCTATACAGTACTTGATTTTATGCTTGAACTATTTGCGATCCGAGTACTCATCGAAGCTTGACTCCTTCGGTAACTGTCGTTAGTGCCACCACAGACATCATACTATTTCTTGCCGCCACAAATCCCAACAACTTACGCCATCCGACATCTACAAGGGAGAAATTCTTCTGTGGCTATGCCAAACAATATATCCAAACTGCTGCCATCATAATTATGGCTACCAACCAAATGTTTTAATTTTACACTGCTTC
Organism: Anastrepha fraterculus; assembly: GCA_037575425.1. Lineage (NCBI taxonomy): Eukaryota > Metazoa > Arthropoda > Insecta > Diptera > Tephritidae > Anastrepha > Anastrepha fraterculus. The sequence continues at coordinate 34,035 of JAYXIM010050839.1, forward strand.
CTGATGGAAAATAATAACTTTCAAGCGAAGCAATGGTGTAAAAAGTGTTATGGGGATTCCGCTCCATCAGAAACAACAATAAAACGATGGTTTGCTGACTTCAAGGTAAGTCGTAGAGACACCGATGATGTACAAGGCAGTGGACGTCCAAAAGAGGCGGCGTCACCAGAAAACATCAAAAAAATCCACAAAATCGTGTTGAATGATCGAAAAGTGAATTTGCTTAAGTTAGCTGACATCGTAAAGAGATCAAAAGAACATGTTGGCTGACTTTATATTGCAAAGCTCACTTCAAAGTGGGTGCCGGATTTACGCACTGCGAAAATAATACACCTATTTAGGAGCATTTACATTTTTTTATAACGGAACTCTAAGTTTAAATTTTGTGGGTCACGCTTCCACAGACTGTACTGTGAATGGGCTCCCTCTTAACGACTTGCGCCTCATTGAATCCTCATTCAAGGTTTGTTTTTCAATATTATCATCCGCTTTCGACGATATGTAATCGCTATCACAGCGAATGTGCGCCAGATTCTCGTGGCACCGCAAGGTAGAGACTTTAAGCTTACACTTTGACGTGAGTCTCTCAGCAGTTTGCGTACGACAATTTCTACAAAATTATCCAAGCAATATGGGTGTCTAAATGCGAAAATCCATTATTTCGCCAGTCTACGTGGATGATTTTCTCGCCAGTTATTTTGAAGGTGCTATCAATTTAGCAACCACTATCGACCCCATATTCACAGCTGGATTTTTTAAGTTGCGAAAGTCAAATTCTAATAATGACGCAGTGCTGCTTCGAATCATCGAAATCAGCTTATCGCCTACGGAATACACTATTGATCTATCCAATGCCTCAGTTTTAGGTTTGCGATGGAGTCCGGTCGACGGCATCTTGTTATTTAACGCAGAACTCAAGCAGCCCCGCAGTGTATACACAAAGGTGGCGAAGCTTAGGTTAAGCGACTTAAAACAGGATACATATGTGAATATGCAATACATCAAATAATTACCATCTTATCCCACGGAGAATACAGCGATGATGAAACATATAACCTTTTGCCATCCAAAGAAAGTTGCATCATTTGTGGACCTCCTTCTAATCGTTTTCCTTTGACGAAGCGAGGTTTTGGACGCTCCTGAAAAGTATAATATTGTTTACTTGGTGTTGAGATTAAACATTGAACAACCTTTATGTAATCCACTCTGTTTATATTAAAATATTCACTTCCGTTTTGTATACCTAATTCTCGATTCTAAATAAACAGATAATTCTAATAGGTTATGGGCTCTTTGTCGCGCAAATAAAATTGAAATCGTGTTAACATCAGTAAGAGGAAAGTGGCCAAATAGTGTTTGCGTACGGATTTACGTTCAGTGGTTAGATATTCAAGGAAAAATTAAAATGTCGCGAAAATTTCGACATATCGTACCTTGTCATTAAAAATTGCTGGAAAGTAGTCGAAAATGGGCTTCCGCAAACTTCTAATGAGAAAGAGAAGGACTACGACGAACGTGCATTAGCAGAAATGATTGGATTCAACAATTTTTCGCAAATGGCATGGAAGGCACTACTCGCTTTTGCCAGCAGGGTTACCAGACGATTTTCGTGCTTTAGTACTATATATATATTATATAATTGGCGCGTACATCCTTTTTTTGGGTGCTTGGCCGAACTCCTCCTCCTATTTGTGGTGTGCGTCTTGATGTTGTTCCACAAATGGAGGGACCTACAGTTTCAAGCCGACTCCGAACGGCAGATATTTTTATGAGCAGCTTTTTCATGGCAGAAATACACTCGGAGGTTTGCCATTGCCGCCGAGGGGCGACCACTATTAGAAAAATGTTTTTCTTAATTTTGGTGTTTCACCGAGATTCGAACCGACGTTCTCTCCGTGAACTGCGAATGGTAGTTACGCCCCAACCCAGTCGGCTACGGCGGCCGCCTTTAGTACTAGCTTATAGAAAATTCAAAGAAGAAATTAACAACTGATAGCATTAAAACACGTCTGCTACAAGATGTTAAATTTGATAGCAAATGTTCGGAAAACGCACTCTACTTGAAAGAAAACATGAAATCAAAACAACTTCGGAGCCATTCGTGCAAGCAATTGGGCCATTTCGCAAGACAGTGCCCTAATAAATTTAAGAAAAGAGGCAGCAATACCAACAAAAACAAGAAAGTACTCTTCGCATCTCTCTTTTCAAATGACATTCGTGAAATAGACTGGTGTGTTGATTCTGGTGCAAGATCGCACAATTGTGAAAGAAATGCCGGTACAAAACAAACATATTTTAATTGCGAGCAATAAAACCATTTCTGTGAAATCCAAAGGTGATGTAAATATTGCGGTGTTAACTGAAAAATCGAAATGTGATGTTGTGCTGAAAAGTGTTGAATACGTGCCAGAGCTTTGTACAAATTTATTATCGGTGCGACAGATGACAAAAAACGGCAACAAAATTGTGTTTGAAAACGGGTGCTGCAAAATTTACGATGCGCAGAGAAACCTGATTGGAAACGCAAGTGTTGTAAATGATCTATACCGGTTAAATTGCAAGGTTCCATTCGGAAGCGAAGTTAATATAAACAAAGCGCTAGTGGTGCGCGATGAATATGAATTATGGCATCGAAGAATGGGACATATTTGTGAAGAACATTTAAAAAAAGTGAAAGTTGCATCTAAAGTATTGAATATGGTAAAAGCCAGAATGAAAAGTGTATTGTTTGTGTGAAAGGAAAGCAAACACGGGCCTCGTTTAAAGAAACTGGTACGCGCGCGACAGGACTACTTCATTTAGTGCATAAAGATGTGATGGGGCCATTCCCCGTAAAATCTTTTTCTGGTATAAATTTCGTGGTTATATTCATTGACGATTTCTCGCACAAAATATTTTTGGTGCCGATTAAGAACAAAAGCGAAGTTTTTGAAGAATTTGTGAAATTTAAAAAAGGTAGCAGAAAATCAGTGCGGTCGCCGGGTAAAAGTTTTTCGTTCGGTCAATTGGACTGAATACTTCAATTAAAGCTTCAAAAATATTTGTCAAGGAGTGGTCTAGTGCATCAAACTACTTCTCCTTACACTCCTGAACATAATGGTGTGGCAGAGAGACTTAATCGTACCGTCGTTGAAAAAGGACGTTGTATGTTAATAGATTCGGCCCTAAAAACTAAATTTTGGGCTGAAGCTGCAAACACCGCAGCGTACTTACTAAAACGCGAAAAGTCCAGAAAAAATGTGGACGAATAAAACACCAATTCTAGAGCATCTTAGGGTGTTCGGTAGTAAAGCCATGGTACACGTGCCGCGTGAAAAGCGTAGAAAATTAGACGCCAAACCGGTTGAGTGCACCATGCTTGGATAATGCAGGGCTTCGAAAGCGTATCGCTTATTTAATTCTAGAACTCAAAAAATTATGATAAGATATCAAGTTGTTTTTGTCGAAACGCAAAATGCTAATTCGGAACAAAAAGATTGTTCATTCAAAATTTCGATGATATGCGAAATAAATAACGTTCTCGATTGAGGTGAGGAACAATGTACTGAATTTTCGAACGTAAAGCTCGAGCATGTTACTCCTGAGCGGCAGATCGAAAGGGATTGCAACAATTCGTCAAATATTCAGAAAACAGAACAAGACTATTCATCTAACCATGAAAAACAAATACATCGTCTACTGATTATGAAAGATTAAGTGCGGAACTTGAAGCAGTAGGCCAGAACGTGAGTAAAAAGGGAGATTACATTTTTGTGTAATAGACTTCATTTCTAACAAATTTCAAACTCTTGAAGAAGCAATCAGCATTGTATATGCAGATGAATGGAAAGATAAGATCTCTATGCAAAAATAAAACATGGTGTTGGACAGAGCTACATCCTGGCCATAAGGCAATCAAACCTATGTGGGTATTTAAGACGAAAGTTGACGCTGATGGTAAACTCATCCGATGAATAGCCAGATTAGTGGTGATACGCTTATTGCTCGCGTTATCGGCCAGACATAATTTGTTCATCCACCAAATGGATGCAGTTACTGCTTTTCTTAACGCCGAGCCGAAAGACGAAATATATATGACTCAGCGAGAAGGGTTCGACGATAATTCAGGTCGCGTCTGTATACTGCAAAAGTCCTTATACGGATTAAAGCAATCAATCCGATTGTGGCACGATAACTTCAACAAAGTCCTCATTAGCATTGGTTTAACGCGCAGTGAGGTGGATCCATGTGTATATTATCAGGCAACGACCTGTTGTTTGTGGCAGTTTATGTTGAAGACGTATTGTTATTCTCAAGTAATACGGAAAGCTTTGACAAACTAAAAGCGGAACTGTCATCGCGATTGAAGATGAAAGATATTGGTGAAAATTCATCTGTTCTTGACAACGCGTAGTAAGGAATAAATTGAAAGGCATAATATCAATCGATCAATCACAATATATCGAGGAAATGCTGAAACGTTTTAGCATGGCTGACTGCAATCCTGTGTCGACTCCAATAGATCTAAGTCAAAATTTGAGGTCTAATATGTGTCCGACTGACGAAGGCGAAAAACGAGAGATGGCGAAAGTATCATATATGCAAGCGATTAAGTGTTTACTGTTTACTTCGCAAATTACGCGTCCTGACAAATGTTTCGCTATAAATTTATTAAGTAGATTTCTGCCAACCCTGGTAAAGCACATTGGACCGCAATGAAGGGTGTAATGCGTTACTTAAAGGGTACAAGGCATTATAATCTTACTTTCGACAAAGAAGAGAGTGGCATAACGGGTTTTTGCGACGCAGACTGGGGAAACGACTTAGACAGAAGGGATTCCACAACAGGTTACATATTCCAATACTAAGGAAGTCCTATTTCTTGGTTTACCCGCCGGCAACGAACAATTGCGCTCTCATCAACTGAAGCAGAGTTCATGTCCTTGACTGCAGCAATTCAAGAAGCGACATGGCTCCAATGATTACAACATGAGCTGACCAAACATGTAGACATAAAGAGCAAATTCATTCGTCCAAACCTGAAGAGTGGTAATGATAAAGTTGTCTTATGTACCAACCACCGAGATACTGGCAGATATTTTGACAAAAAGCGTTTCTAAAGCTAAACATATATGTCTGTCATGAAAAGCTTGGTTTTTCAAATATTATCTATCATTAGTTGGTTTCTTTAAATTTTTCTCATATCATAATTAATGATATTGTAACCTTAACTAGCAATGTTTTTGTTTTAAGTACAATATTTTGAAATTTGATCTACTTTATATTAAAATGTTGTCCAAGAAGAGTGTTGAGATTAAACATTGAACAACCTTTATGTAATCCACTTAAATGCAACTCTGCTTATTTTAAAATATTCACTTTCGTTTTTGTATACATAATTCTCGATTCTAATAAACAGATGGTTGTAATGAACAGATAATTCTAATAATATGCGACTGCACATATTTTGTACAACTTCTGTAATACCTACCTTGAGCTCTTTATCCTCAATTACTTCCACATTGTCCAAATCACTGCAAATAGATCCTCCTAAAAACAACTGACCTGTTAGTTTAGGGTTTTCTGGGTCAGTAACATCGTACTGGCGCACATCTCCGTGCAGCCAAAAATTCACATAGAGGTATTTATCGTCCAAGGAAAGAAGTATATCGGAAAGCATACCATGTAAATATTGTGGTTCTTCACCATTAACTGAAATAAGTTTTCCAGGTACGTCAATAATTTTTTTAGCGACAAACTCATCAGAGTCCACCTTCTTTTTAAAATAAAATATATTTGCATACAAGCAAGCGCCTACAAATCCTTCCGCACGCTTTGGATTATGCATAAAACGAACTTCAAGCGGAGTGGTGCCATCTGAACCCAAATCAATAGTTTGATATAACGTATGCGATGACCATTTATAAAAATTCAGACGACAGCCATATTGGTTCATATCATCCAAGTCTTCAGATCGCCAGCCACTAAAAATGTAGTAAACAAATTAGAATATAAATTACTATACTGCCATCCTGTTTAAAATGTGGGTGTTTGCTTTCGAAATCAGACCGACAAATGAAGCAAAGGGCATACGAATTTTTTTGGATTTTTTTATTGTTGTCTTTGATATTACAACCGTCCTAAATGGACTGGTGACATTATGTATAAGCATATAAATCAAACAATTGAATCACAAAATATAAATTAAGTGCATTGAACAGTTTCCTATAAAAAACGATGGCATTTTGTGTTAAAGCCTTCGTTAATTTTCGCTTTCCTGTTAGGGCAGCAACCTCATCAAGGTGTTTGTGTGTGACAGTAATCGATTAATGTGTACGGGCGTTACATATTACTTCTTCAATGTAAAAGTCACAATGTCTAACGGTCTAAGCTTATGTGTAATACTTCCATAGTCATGATTAATATCCTGGAGAAATACTGCGCTGAATGGAATATGGAAGTAAACCCAAATAAATTGGAGATGATGGTCCTTAAAAGAGGTGGATGACTTTCCCAGGCAGAAAAGTGGTGGTACTAAGGTGAAAAAATTAAATTGGTGGCAGAATATAAATATCTTGGTGTCATTCTCACACCCAAAATGGCATTCGGCAAGCACGTAGAAGCCAGAAATACTTCAGCAGAAGCTAGTATTAATTGCACATGGAACGATTTTTTAGCGAAGCCATTTATTTCATTAAAATCGAAATGGAAGCTGTTCCAATCGGTATGCAGAGCAATACCAAGTTACGCAGCGCAAGTTTAGGGTTATGCCTTACTTGATGAATTAAGTAAACTTCAACGTACTTGATAAAAAGAATCCTCAAACTACCCGAGTTCACTCTGAACTATGCAATAACACCAGAAACTAATTTAGAAGATAGCCACATTTATTCTTTAGGACTACACATGAAGTATGTCTGGAAAACCATTTATAAATACAATTTCAACATACTCCCACACAAACTAACACAAGCCATCAGGTAAAAATGTGTTTTGGATTAAGCAGCTGAATGACATGGGAATGGAGTTCGGTCTGAAGTTTGAAGAAAACATCACGGCTACAGACTGGCAAGATCGCTGTGTGCAGCTTCTTACCAAAATGAAAATAAAAGATCTCGACATGGCAAGGCAAAAAGCACAGTCAAGCATGACGCGAATTTATAAACATTTATAAACTCAAAAGGGGAATCATATATTAATGAAGGTATGCGACTATCTGACAATTTTCAGAGCAAGATGTAGTTTACTAAAGCCTAATGCAACCACGTATGGAAATACCCAGAAAATTTGCACCCTCTGCAATTTAAATCAGGAAGAAGATATGCAGCACTTCTTAGGAAAATGTCCGGTACTGAAAGAGATCAGAACAAGATACCTAAACGCAGCGAAACTAAATGAAGCAGAAGTAATAAAGGGTTTTTCAATTAGCGCGGGTCGATTTTGGCGCCCTGTGGTAGCCATTTTGTTTTGGTGACATCTGTCAAATTTTTTGTTTATTATTCAGTTGTTTATTACAAATCATCATGGCAAGTTACACGATTGAACAGCACGTTCAAATGATAAAACTTTATTATCAAAATGAGTGTTCATTATCGCAAACGTTGCGCGCATTCCACCCATTTTTCGGTAGACGTGGTGGCCCTTCCAATTTCTTATGATGGCCCATATTGAACCATATGGACCTAGACGACATGTGGTTCCAGCAGGATGGCGCTACGTGCCACACAGCAAACGCCATTTTATTCCATTTCAACATCTACCCGCCCTTATTGAAAAACCCGCTATATAGATATACTTAATGACCACAATTGGAAAAGACTTACTTGCATTACATACTCAGCTTTACGCTATAGAGAATTTCTTAATGCAGAGTTTAATTATTAATTATTTTTTGAGCTGTGACAGACAACATTGTTATTGCCACAAATTTATTATTACTTTCTTTATCTATTTGTGTATTTAAATAAATTCTTGTATAAATTATTGAAATGTAAAATGCAATATTTCTAAATAAATAAAGAATTACGACTACAACTTTATGATTTTTTTATAATTTGAAAATTGATTTTTTTTTTTTCATAAATAAATTCGTATTTTCAAGATGAACTTATATAGCAGTAGACATGCATTTTTTGTATGTATAGGTATCATAAGCATTCAAATTTTCATGAAGCAATAATTAAAGGTGATGAGAGATGTCTAACGTTCACCCTGTGTCTGCATTTTGAGCTTAATAAATCCGTGATATCCTCTTGGAAAAGCTACTTTTTATTTCAGACCAAATAAAAAAAACCACAAATATAGAAATGAAAACTTTTACTAAGAAGTTAACAAACAATATTGTTTTTTTCCATTCTGCTTTATGGAATTAAGGCATAACAAACTCTTTCAGTAGTTTTAAATTTGTGGAAAACTTATAGTTTTTCTTTCGTTAACAATTGTATTTATAGTTAACTATAAAAAACAACAAGTCTTAAGCTAGATTGAGAAATGGTCATTTTTGAATAAGTATATATGCGGACCGCCGTAGCCGAATGGGTTGTGGCGTGACTACCATTCGGAATTCACAGAGAGAACGTAGGTTTTAATCTCGGTGAAACACCACAATTAAGAAAAACATTTTTCTAATAGCGGTAGCTCTCGGCAGGCAATGGCAAACCTCCGAGTGTATTTCTGCCATGAAAAAGCTCCTCATAAAATTATATGCCGTTCGGAGTCATCTTGAAACTGTAGGTTACCCCATTTGGGGAATAACATGAAGACGCACACCAGAAATAGGAGGAGGAGCTCGGCCAAACACCCAAAAAGGGTGTACCCGCCAATTATATATATATATATATATATGTGTCTGTAAAGTATTAGTTAAATTTTATTTAGGATATTATTATACAATATTTTAAATAGGTTATAAGTTTAATAATGTCTGTAGAGTCGTTTAAGAGAAGATCTGTAAGTTTTTATGTTATTTATATTAGTAATTTCCTGTGATTTATAAAACGGGCACAGTCATCTAGGGATGTGTTTGATGCTTTTAGCTGAGGAATTGCAGTATTTACAGATTATTCACTTTTTAATTCTGTATGGTTGGTTATCACAATTGTTTGTCAAACTACGAGCTTTTGGATTTAGGATTAATATCCTTCCTAAATCGGAAAAAAATCATGGCAAATTTGGGAGACATTATTTAATTTAAAGCTTTATAACCAGGTAACCAGCCACAAATACAAGGTGAAGTCCAAAATAAACAGGGCTGAACCAAAATAGAAGCGACAGGTGCTTTGTTCTCATAACTTCGAATTTATTTATTCAAAATAGTCCGTTTTGACCTCGATACACTGTGCGCGATCTAAAAGCTTTTCGAGAAAGGGTTTCAGGTCATTGACCGGAATGTCCTTCAGGACGTCGGTACAAGCCTCGACGGACGCAAAACGTTTCCCTTTCATGGCCAAATGCAATTTTTCGAATAGGTAGAAATCACAGGGAGCCATGTGATGCGAATACGGTGAGTAAGTGATGGTCATAATGCGATTTCTAGTCAAAAAGGGGGGGTCGAAGAGATGGTGCATTATCATGCAATGAGCGCCAACTTCCTCCTTCGCGGTATTCAGGGCGAATTCGAGAATGCGGTGCAACAGACGCTTCAAAACGCCAAGATAGAAAATTGCATTGACGGTTTGGTCCATTGGCACCATCTCTTTGTGGACAATTCCCTTGGAATCGTAAAAACAAATGAGCACCGATTTGATTTATAACTTCTCCAAATGCGATTTTTTGTTTTAGGTTCATGTTGGAAACACGACTTTCATGACCAGTTACAATGTTGTAAAGGAAGTTTTCGTCTTTTCTCGCCTCTTTAATGAGGTCTTTCGAATGTTGAATTGTTAGCAATTTTTGGTCCTCAGTTAACTTGTGCAGAATGAATCGTGCACAGACCTTTCGTAAGTCCAAATCATCAGTTAAAATGCGATAAATTGATGTTTTGGTGATATTCAACTCCAATTCCATGAATTTCAACGATGATTTCATTTCATATTTGATGAATTTAGGAACAACTTCGATGGAGTTTTCGGCGATTACTGATTTTGAGCGGCCCGTATGTTCATTGCCATTTATATCCTCACAACCATCTCCGAAACATGTAAACCACTCATGAACTCTGGCACGAAATAGACAATCATCGCTATAAACTTTTTTCATCAATTCAAATGTTTTGGTAACCGTTTTAACGATTTTAAAACAAAATTTGATATTAGCTCTTTGTTCGAACCTCATTCTTGTCGATTAAGTAGCATCCAAAATCAGTTATCAAAATTTACACAGCATTTTATTATATAAATACCTTCGACATTTGAAAAATATATGTCTAATTATTAATTATGAAATTTCCTCTTTCTTGTCTCGTTCGTAACAATAAACTTTTTCGCTCCGCTCTTTTTAAGTCGTCCGAATTGCAGGTATTTGTTTTTATTTTTACAATTGTTCACAACTACCCACTTAATGTATTTTTTAATACATGTCTCTCTCTCGACTGCATCCGAGTACTTCGATATTAGGCTCATTTGGGTTCCTGGTCAGAGTGCATAGTGGACTACTGGACCAACGAGCTAGTTAGACGGGAAGCTCTCGAGAGGTGAGGTGATTGAGGTTCATTTGAAAATCTGTAGTTTGCTTTTAGAAAGGTGGGATTCATGTCAATCCAGCGAGCGTTAGTGTAGTGCACAAACTTGCAAATTAACGAGGTCCTTCTGACTTTCGAATTTTGTGGGTATCCTTACCGCACTTATCCATTAGGATCTAACAGGGGAGACTTGGTATTGCTTCGAGTTCGCTGAAATTCAGACATCTGGCTCTCACTTTTTTGCTACACCTGTGGATATAGCAGGTTTAGATAACGCACACATTATGAATTTCATCATTTTTTTTTTGTCCAAGTGGGGTCTTGTATGAGCAACCATTTAACTTAACCAAAAAGTTACAAAATACGATAATGAAAAATTCATAAAGAGGTGCTTACAATTCCAAAAAGACTACTTTTCAAAATTACCACATTTTAACTTTAAAAGAAAACTGTGAGTATCTAAATACGAGTAAAATGGAATGTATTAAGTACGCAAACATCAAGCTGAATGTAAAAAGCAACAACATACCGTCTAAATTTTTTTGGAGCCCCCCATTCTGTTGACACCATGACATCAAAATATGGTTGATACCAAAAATCATATCCACATAACGCTTTTCGATCTCCTTTCGTCCAAGTCCCTAGGCAGTTGAAATTCTTTGCTTCAAATAGAATAAAATCGCCCTTGGCGTTACCCTCAGCATCGCCAAGTGTAGATATCATGATGTTGCCGTCAGCCAGACAATGCGTAGTGTGTGGAGCAGTAACATTATGGCTTTTAAGTACGTTACCGTCTATAGTTTTCCATATAAAGGGCTTACGTGGATCAGTTGTCACATCCAAAATATAAATGAAATCGGAATTTATTGAAGGCAATATTAATTTGTCACGTTTTGGAATTTCTTTAGCATTCTCATCAATATAATAACAGCTGGAGCAGGCATTCCAGCCCGAGTGATGTAATTCATTACCCATGCGGTTGGTCAAAGTTCTATGGATCACCTAAGAATACATACATTTTTTAGTTAATTATTAATTATTTACATAAAATACGAAAATTGAAGCTGGAACTAAGATCAAAATCCATATCAAAATACCTGCATTAAAATAGTGCTTCAACTGATCGGATATAATTAGAAAAAATTAGGGAAGCAAAAAAATTAAATTTGCTTTAAATACACATATAAAGGGTTTTTCAATTGGCGCGGGTCGATTTTGGCGCCCTGTGGTAGCCATTTTGTTTTGGTGATATCTGTCAAATCTTTTGTTTATTATTCAATTGTTTATGCCAAATCATCATGGCAAGTTACACGATTGAACAGCACGTTCAAATGATAAAACTTCATTATCAAAATGACTGTTCATTAACGCAAACGTTCCGCGCATTGCTCCCTTTTTTCGGTAGACGTGGAGGCCCTTCCAATTTCTTATGGCCCATATTGAACCATATGGACCTAGACGACATGTGGTTCCAGCAGGATGGCGCTACGTGCCACACAGCAAACGTCATTTTATTCCATTTCAACATCTACCCGCCCTTATTGAAAAACCCTTTATATGAAAAGTCACATTCATCGCATTCAAGGCTGGTAATAACAATTACGTTGCTTATTACAAGTGCATTTCCAAACTTTCTACGAATGTATAATCGCTTGAATATATCGCACCCTAAATACAAAAGGATCACAACTCAAAATGTTCCTTCTGCTCAAATATGAACGAGACGTTATCAATAAAACGGTCCGCGGATGACATATGGCAAAAATAAATTTTTTGTTTTTTGGTAGGACTGTTATAAGCTTACATGGCAAATTTCAGCGTGATATGTCACATAGTTTGTTTTCTGTGCTACTGTAAACAAGTCAAGCTCGAGTGTGGAAAATTTTGAGTTGTGACCCTTTTGTATTTAGGGTGCGATATATGTAAGTATTATCAAGCAAATGTTATATTTTGCCGTAAAGCATTACATATCCAATAATTGTTATGATTTCATGGCTGGTAGGTCAACCAGAGAAAGGGGATAGACTTCGCTGCCAAGCGCTGTCGTTCACTCCGGCCTTCTAACTACACAAAAAATGTTCGACATCGGAAAGCTGCAATCGAAACAGACAGTCAGGAAATTCGCCACTCGACTCTCACTCCTGTTCTCGAAGAGTACACCCCAACAATCCAGCGTGGACGAGCAATGGAGCAACATTTCTCGTTCTCTACGTTTCGCCGCTGAAGAAGAAATCGGATTTCGGCGAGTCCGAAAAAACAATTGGTACGACGAGGAATGTCATGCTGCCGCAGAAAGAAATTATGCTGCCGACGTATTATCAGAATGAAAAACGAGAGACCGAAATACGTGAGTGTGAGGAGCTTGAGATGCTGGCCCACAGGAAAAATGCCCGAATAGTCTACCAGAAAGTTGGGCGGCTTACAGAAAGTTTCAAGAGCGGGGCGATTTTTTGTGAGAACAAAGACGGCGATCTGGTGAGTGACAAGAAGGAGTATACTTAAATTATAAAGAGAACACTTCTCAAACCTGTTAACCATCCACCAACTGATTGGCTTTAGACCTGGAAAATCGACCAGATATTCATAATACGCCAAGTCTTGGAAAAGATTCATTATCGGCATTCGACAGTACGAAAAAAAGTTGCCTATATGCCGCAAAGTCTGAATTATCCCCGCAAAACTAAATGCAAAATGACGTGCCGTTGGATACCTAACGAAGTTTCAGGCAGGCTGACTCGGTGTCGTTTGACTTCTTTAACCTAATGTTGGAGAGCATCGTACGAGCCGCAAAACTTAATCGCTCAGACACAGTATAAAAGCGTACAATTGACAATATTGATATCATCGGCCTTAAAAATCGCGCTGTTAGTTCCGTCTTTACCAAACTGGAACTAACAGCAAAGAGAATGGGTCTGGTAGTGAACAAGGATAAAAAAGTACCTCCTATCATCAAACAAATAGTCGGCGCACTCTCGGCATCCACGCCACTGTTGACAGGTACAAAATAATTCGTTTATTTAGGACCCAACATTAACACCGATGATAATGTCAGCCTTGAAATCCAACGTTGAATCTATCTTGCCAACAAGTACTACCTTGGACCAAGTAGACTATTGAGTCCTCTCTCGACGAACAAAACTCACACTTTATAAGTCTCTCATTATGCCCGTCCTATCGTATGGCGCAGAAGTTTGGACGGTGACAACATCCGATGAGGCATCCCTTGTAATGTTTGAAAAAAAAAGATTCTGCGGAAGACGTTTGAACCTTTGCACATTGGTGACGGCGAATGGAACGATGAGCTGTAAGAGCTTTACGACGTCATAGACATAGAGCAGCGAATAAAGATCCAGCGGCTACGTTGGCTGGGTCGAGAAGTCTGAATGAAAACAACGCTGCAGCTCTGAAAGTAATTGATACGGTACCAGCTGGTGGCAGCAGAGAAAGAGGAAGACTTTCTCTACGTTGAAAAGATAAGGTGGAGAAGGTATTTCCAAATGGCACGGGTTAGCACGTGAAAGAAACGATTGGCGCGTTTTGTTAAACTCGACCAAAATCGGGTAAGTGGTGATCGCATCAATCAGGAAGAAGAAGCATTGTATTCCGTCTTCTCGCTGATAATTTGGCTTTGTCCTGTGCAATCTCTTCCTTCCTCCAATAAATAAGAGCTTGTCGAAATGATAAGCGCTTTCTCCTCAACGCTTCTTAACAGGCTACTTTAATGCTACATGTTTGTGGCTCCCTCTGATAGTGTAATATCAGCTACCATAAATTTTAATCAAAAATGCGAAGTTAGCACTCTACTTCACCTCTGGAGCAAATAGCGCTCCTCTCTTATTTTTTGCATTAACTACTTTATGATTGGGCTCTTTGCATTTTTCCAGCTTCATGTTAAGTGGCCAAACTCGAGGTGTTTATAGCATTTTATCCCCAGGATTTTGGTGCGTTTTCGGTCAACTGCCCATTCTACTCTGCCTTTACTTGCCGCTAATAATTTGTTAGCTGCAGGGACTGGCAACAGTGGAGTATACCATCCGTTGACGTCGTATGACGTAAGCAAATTTTCTAAGAGCCTAGTAACGGTTTGATGATGGCCACACCTTTGCGTTCTGTACATCGTGGGTTTAAGCAAAGAAGTAAAATAAGTGAGAAGTGGGAGAGAGAAAGAGAGTGTGATGTGTTTGATTGATAAGCGTTCCACATACAGAGAAAAAAAAAACAAAGTGTGCTTTAATAATAACCGCGAGTTTTTATTCGCTTTTTTGCCCATTGTAAAAATCTGGTCTTTTCGGTTTACCGATAAGAAAAGCTGAAATATAAGAAACACACAAAAGTAAAAAAAAAATACATGCATACACACCCATTATATGAGGATAGCCAATTATTTCTTCTTTTATAATATTATTTTATTTACATTTCCTTACGGCTGTGCGCCGCAAATCAATTAAAGCAAGCAGTTGTTCTTTATTCTATTCAGCATTTCTACAGTATATATTTATAAACAAAAACTTTTTAATTTGCAGATAAATACATACTTCTGTACAAGGTGGCGCAAAAATAATCATCCATATTTGTTTTTGAGTAACTTTATTAAATAAAAACAAATTATAATGAATAATGGAAATCTTTATTAGGACCGTTAAAATATGGTCCTTAAGAACTGCGGTGTCTGAGGGTTGTTGACACAGGTTCGCGACTTCAAGTAGATCCAAAGAAAGAAGTCTGGGCAAGTTAAATCAAGCAATCTTGCTGGTCATGCCAAATCGCCAAAACGGGGGATTACGCGATCAGGAAACGCTTCCTTCCCAATATCCATAGTTCGTGATGTACGTGCGGTTGCACCGTCTTGTTGAACTCACATGATCATCAAGCCCCGCTCATCCAATTCCGCCAGTAAGAAGCCGTTTATCATTGCTTATTAATGTGACCGCTTAAGTGGAAATTCACCTCACGGCTCATAACGATTCTCGACACAAAATCGCCCTCTTCGTTGTTTATATTGATGATGGGTTGACAGTAATTCACACGCGACTGACGATCAGCAGGCATCAACTTATGCACTGTTTGCAGTTGGTACAGGGATATATGTAAGTATTTCACTAAAATTAGCTGTAGGGGCCGTCTGGTGGTGCCTAATTGCATGGCCCGTCGTCTGGTTGATGTTTCTTAATTCTCAGCAATATCAGCAGCGACAGTCACGATATTATCGGCCGAACAATCAGCAAGGTCTCGTCTGAGTCGAGCAACTAAGCGTCGGAATGTTTCCTTTTGCGATACGATTAATTTGTCAATATTCACGGTGTTCCAATACCACCGACTGATTATTGGTCAAAAAAACATCGACACAAATATTCTACTCTCTTGCGTATTATAGCAAGTAATTGTTTGTATACTGCAGCTGTCTAGTTGGAAAGTGTTAAATATATTCAATAGACGTGCAACGCCATTTGCAAAATTATAACATCCACCGATAAGGTGATTCATTTGTGCCAACTTATATGTATGTAGATTGGGGCTACGGATAAACGAACGAAGTGTGATGACGTCCACGTGTACATAAATACGGGATGTATAATAGAAGTGTAATCGTCATAACTAAGAAACTAAATATTTGACTAATGCGATTCTATCAAACCACATTGTATGGGCTTATGATATTTATTATACGCAATAAATGAGTTTACATCTTTGAGTCATACTTTGTGTTAAAACCGTTTGTTTTGATAACTACTTGAAAGTCCATAATTTTCAACCTTTGAGTTTTTGCTTAACTATTGCCAAAACATTTTCAACAACATTTCATCCCATTTAGCAGTTTCCACTTGTTAGACACACACACAACTGTTTGTTATTATATAATAAATTCGTTCATTCCTTTTCCTCATCTGTAACCGTAAAATCGTGTATTTGATTCTCGGAAAAATACTACACCACTCCATACATCTTTGGCGTTAATGCTTAGTATCGTTGTCTTCTTGTAAAATTCAAGGTTGGATAGTTGTTCGTTCATCCTTTTTTGAAGAATTAGCCCAAAACATGAACTTTAATTGGATGCTTAATAGTTCGATGAACTTGTCGATTATCAGAAGTACACCAAGGCCGACGCATGCACCTATTCGTCCAAAAGGAAGATTCATCCATGAATATTACGTTTGCCCACTTCCGTTCATTGTTAACGTTTTCCAATCGTATCTTTGGATACATTAAAACCACTTTTCCTTAAAACTATTTCAGCTTCACGTAACGATAAGTTGGGGCTTTGTCTAAAATAAATCAATGATCCTCTAATCTTGCTTTGGAGGTGTGTTTTCTTTTGGACCTCGTTCGGGGATTTAGTCAACCTTTTCAGTTTCGGTATACCATTGTACCCATTCTTAACATTTCTGGACTTTTATGGTAAGTACTTATAAAGGGTGGTTAAGTTTCAAGAGCCGGTGTGGATTTTGAATAAAATACAATTTTTTTGGGAAATTATTCTCATTTCTCTTTATTATGATAATATTGGTATGGCTCAATTACGTATAGAACAAAATATTGGCCAAATGGCGGCCACGACCTCGACGGCACACCTCCATCCGATGGTCCAAATTTTCGATGACGCTGAGGCATAATTGAGGTGCTATGCCGTTAATGTGCCGAATTAGCTCATCATTTAGCTCTTTCAAATAACCCCAAAGAAAGAAGTCCAACGGTGACATTGACGTTTAGGTCTGGTTCACATTCAACATCGGCCCTTGAAATTTAACCACCCTTTACAAAGGAGCACTGCTTCAACTCGTTTTTCATAAGGGAACTTATTAAGTAAAAAAAAGAACGCTTACCGGGAAAAGCATACGCCTATTTAGCGGCATTTACATTTTTTTAACGGAACTCCACGTTTGAATTAGACAGACTATATATGTAATAGATCAGTAAAAAAATTAAGTAGACAATTTGAAGTTTTTAATACACAATAAAATTTAAACCTTGTCTCGAATATTCACAGAATAATTATACTACACTGCTGGGGAATGTAAAACCCGAATTTTCGGTTTTCGGTTTAGAAGGAAACAAAAAAAAGATTAACACTCGTATAAAAAATGTATTGAAACAGATGGTGAACGAAACTGATTTTTAACAACATCGATTTCTTTGGTATATCCCTAGCTTGAGTTTGGCGACCGAAAAGTCTTGTGCTAGCATTCTGTCAGGTTTTTCAAAAACTAGAACCTGAAAAAAAAAACTTTTGGAAATAAGTATGCTACTCGTTTCTATAGCCCAGGAGCTTTATTTAAGAAAAAGTATATCAAAATCGGCTCGGTACTTTTTGAGATTACCAGCGACTTACATTTTTGAAATAAGAAATTTTATAACAAAAAGCATGTCAAAAAAAGTTTAAAATTTAGAGTCATGTACTTGTATAAATGGATCACTTCTTAACTTTACTGGACAATAACTAAACCGAAAAATGAATTTGAAAATATTAATTAATATAAGTTACAAACCTGACAATAACTTGGACTGTCGGGATCAACATCCACAGTTGATAAATAGTCACCATGAGGCTCATCTAAATTAGGTTGCACAGTAACAGTGTATAGCAGCTTTTCGCGGACTCCCGTTTTCATAGCATCAATAGGGCTCCCATAACCGGGCCCATGGCAACAAACTAAAATTAAAGAAAATCAAAGAAGGCTTTTAAACTACTAAATATATGCACGTACATATTATCACACATATTGAGCAATACATTTACATGTGCACGTTAACAGATATGAGTAATTACGATATTTTTAGTGTTTTCTTTTCTAAAAAAAATGTCACCCATTATATGCCGACAGTATACATGTTGTGAATTTCATATGAAAATGGACGAAGAAAAATTCAAAACCTTTACAAATTATCTATTTATATTAGAATAAAATTTACATATAAATGTTTTTACGAACTTGCCGGCACAGATAAGCTAAAATCAGCTTAACAACGCTCGCTCTCACTTGTTGGCTGTTTATGGTTGTGGCAGCTGATATCGAAGTAGAATTAATGACAACAACAATAACAAAGAAAGAGTAAGCAATCAAAAAATAAACGGACAGTGATGCAGAAATTAATTTAATGTTTTACGTACATATAATAGCATTATACACTAAAAGAAAAAATTGAAAAAAGGAGGTGGCGCGTGCATCCTATCAAGGTGAATTGGGCAAAAAATGGATACCATCAACGAACATACCACAAAATTAAAAAATTACGTACGGAATAGTTGTTTCGCCACACAAGAATGACTCGGTAATTGTTTGACTATTGTTGTTAAACATAATGACGTCGTACCAACCACTCTCATCCGTCACTAATAATCGAATATTTGCTTAAATTTAATCTAAAAAATATTAATATTTCCCACTATTTATAGCACACTCTAGACTTCATAATCCGCATAAGCTGTTCAACTATGACCCAAATGCAAAGTTCAAAACGATTTGAGATAGAAAATTAATAAAAATAATTTTGCTTTATATTTTTCTGATTAGTTCTTTTGATTTTATTCAACGAGGCATAGCAACAGATGCCGGGTATTGTAATATTATGGTTATTAATAAAAAATTATTTTCTATGAAATTATTGTTTGTAATTCTTTTATATACATATCCTAAATCCCTCAAAACTACTCCTACGCGAGCGGGACCGCGGGTTAAAGCTAGTTTTCTCTAAAAACAAAAACTTAATAACATAAAAAATTTAATAACGTATTAACACAACAAGGGAACAGCACGCATTTAATTGTAGATTATCAAGAGCACGTGATTGTATTCAAAACGCATTTGGAATTTTGACTGCGCGATCGGGAGTATTAAGCTCAACAATGGAGTTTAATCCAGTGAATGCGGAGAAAGTTGTCTTAGCTTGCTTAGTCTTCCATAATTTTATATCGTTAAACGACTCGCAAAGGGGCAATACCAAGATAACAACACAGATGCAGAAGAATACAGAAATAAACTTAATTCGAAAGGGACTACCGGCTGAGCTATTCAAACATGGCGGCGAAGAGCTGGTAAGGTGCATGCATCAGCTTTTATGCAAAATATGGTCGGATGAAAGATGCCTCCCAATTGGAATTTAAGTGTGCTTTACCCAATCCATAGGAAGGGCGGCCCTGCAATCTGAGCCAATTACCGCGGGATTAGTCTTCTAAATATCGTCTATAAGGTTCTAGCGAGCGTATTGTGTGAAAGGCTGAAGCCCACCATCAACCAACTGATTGGACCTTATCAGTGTGGCTTTAGACTATCGCCCAAATATTCACAATACGCCAAATCTTGGAAAAGACCCTTGAAGGGAGAATCGACACACACCATCTTTTCGTCGACTTCAAAGCTGCATTAGACAGTACGAAAAGGAGTTTCCTGTATGCCGCGATGTCTGAATTTGGTATCCCCGCAAAACTAATACGGCTATGCAAGATGACGTTGCTCAACACCAGCAGCGCCTTTAGAATAGGGAAGGACCTCTCAGAGCCGTTTGATACCAAACAAGGTTTCAGACAGGTTTCACGCTGTCGTGTGACTTCTTTAACCTGATGTTGGAGAGCATCGTACGAGCCGCAGAACTTAATCGCTCAAGCACAATATTTTATA
Organism: Anastrepha fraterculus; assembly: GCA_037575425.1. NCBI lineage: Eukaryota > Metazoa > Arthropoda > Insecta > Diptera > Tephritidae > Anastrepha > Anastrepha fraterculus. The sequence goes on from JAYXIM010050839.1 coordinate 54,246, forward strand.
AGAGCGTACAAATGTTGGCGTATGCCAATGATATCGATATAATCGGACTTAAAAACCGCGCTGTTAGTTCTGCCTTCTCCAAAATGGATAAACAGGCAAAGCGAATGGGTCTGGTGGTGAACGAGGACAAAACGAAGTACCTCTTGTCTTCACACAAACAGTCGGCGTACTCGCGTATCGGCACCCACGTCTCTGTTGACAGTTATAACTTTGAGGTTGTAAAAGACTTCGTTTATTTAGGAACCAATATTAACACCTATAATAATGTCAGCCTTGAAATCCAACGTAGAATCTCTCTTGCCAACTAGTGCTACTTTGGACTAAGTAGGCAATTGAGTAGTAAAGTCCTCTCTCGGCGAACAAAACTAACACTCCACAAGACTCTTATCATACCCGTCCTAACGTATGGCGTAGAAGCGTGGACGATGACAACATCCGATGAAGCGACGCGTGGAGTGTTTGAGAGAAAGATTCTGCGGAAGGTTTTTGGACCTTTGCACGTTGGCAACGGCGAATATCGCATGCGATGGAACTATGAGCTGTATGAGCTTTACGACGACATAGAGATAGCGCAGCGAATAAACATCCAGCGGCTACGTTGGCTGGGTTATATCGTCCGAATGGATACAAACGCTCCGGCTGCAAAAGTATTCGATGCGGTACCAGCTGGTGGTAGCAGAGGAAGAGGAAGGCCTCGTTCGCGTTGGAAAGATCAGGTGGAGAAGGACTTGACTTCACTTGGTGTGTCCAACTGGCGGCGATTAGCACGAGAGAGAAACGACTGGCGGGCTTTGTTAAACTCGGGCAAAATCGCGTAAGCGGTTATCGCGTCAATTAAGAACAAGAAGTCACGCACCAACGCATTCGGCTACGGCGGCCGCCGTATTTCATTATACAGTAGTATCACCTGACTTATGCAGCAGTCTCATTAAAAAAAAAAAGAAATAATTCTCTACTTGCTAATGAACAAAATGTATAAGTTTAATTTGGTAGTAAGAAAAAACAAATTATTCCTGGTCTTCCGCCAGAGCTGCAATTACTATTTCCGTGCACCGTCGCAGAACCAAAGCTTGTCTCTTCGTTCTCATTTTGGCAATAGTTGAACAACTCCTTGTTCCAAATCAAATTATAGTATGTCTGCACTAACATCTTTTTTCCGAGCTTTAAGCTCGCGGGACCAAAAGTTTCAATTGTTTCAACAAAAAAACAATCCAACTCGCCAACTTGTGTGACAGTGATGGTGTTGACACTTCAGATATTGATAGGCCCGGCGGATGTCGACAGTCCTGCAGATTTTGATGCTGTTGGCGAATCTTTTGGTGAACTCTCATCGGGTCGCAGTGAGTCACTACTACGTGTCACTTTAAAATCACGTGCATCGGAGTCCGTCGACCCTTCTGTTAAACATGATGGCTAACTTTGCTACAATCTGTTGAAAATTAATACTATTTAGTTGTAGTAGGTGTAAATGAAATAATAATGCAATAAATTTACGGGTATTGCCTTACCTGTGACCGTAGAAACTGCAGTCACTCGAACAGGGCCCACTGTCTACCAGTCGTAACACCACTTCCAGGAACATTCTGCGAATATCGCATTTCTTTACCAAAACGCTCCCGAAAGTTTCCCCATTGCTTTACAACAAGACTTTCCACATACATCAAAAATAATCAAACAGTTGAATGGCACAATAACACTTGGTTCACTAAATTACTCGCAATTTCTTTCCGAGTTTTTTTTTCTTTTCCGGCTTTTTGAAATCTATACGTATTTTGTCACAAAGCCACGGATAATTTTCCACTAAGTCGATTAATTTTTAGTCGTTCATTTCTAATATTCAATTTTATTATTTTTAACGCAAATATTAAAATAAATGTCAAATATTTCACAGCTAATATGGTTACAGGGAAATAACAAAATTCAATAGGTAAAAACGGCTACGGCTATGACTATGGGGCAATGGTGTGACACCTATAATCGTTTACAGCGACTCCCATATGTTTTATGAGAACAGCTGATTTCTATGGTTACGGTTATAGCTAAAGTATGGCACCACTAATTGAAGCTTAAAACAATTCGAGAAAATAAAACGAAAATTTGACAGCCCTGGCGCAGGGCGGAATAAATGCGACATTATTCCAAAGAAAGTAAACACCACTATCGTTCACAGAGGTAAGTTTTGCGCCAATATTTACATATGTACATACATATGTGTGTATGTACAAATATACGCGTATACTACGAATGCGCGTATTTCTTTGACTAAAAAGAACATGATTTAATTTATTTTATATATTATGTATGTAGATCTCTGAACAGTTATCAAAAACGTTTACCAACCTTTCTCAGCCATAGTTTTTAATGAACACACAATCGCCCGCACTCAACCAAGATCTGTAAGCAACTGTGCTTTGAAGTATAAATTCTTACTGTAAGCGTATAGATACGTATGCACATGTGTGTACTCGAGATGTTTGAAAACTTGAATTCTCGGTAAGATGTTCCCAAACTTTTTGTAAACTAATACAGTCGGCATCTCTTTATGGGAATTCCCCTTATCCGTCCTTTTAGTTAAAGCAATCCGGTACAATATTCACTCACCTTAATTCAGTATCTTATATTTAAGCTTCGCAAAGCCCGAGCAATGCAATCTTCAAATTATAGGGATTGTAGGTACAAATGCATACACTTAGTAGTGTAACGCTGAAATTGATTCGGTTAGATGGAGTGAAATTACACCTTCATCATACACATTCCTATTAAATTTATTTACAGCCTAATAATATCGATTCTTAGTATAATACAAAATATCCTGCAAAACCACCATCACAAAAAAAAAATAGCAAGTTAGAAATGCTAAGTTCGCGCACATCGTAGTGACACCCATTTTTGGAATCAAACTAACTCGTAGTCAATGAGCTTGTAGCAGCAGATGACAGACGGAAATTTGGTTTTAACATATAAAAAGCGGGGGTGGTTTATATCCAATCAAGCTTGGGTGAATTCCATATTAAGTCGTTATCGAGATGCACGCATTTACCATAGAGGGGGCGTAGCACAGCTCATTTTTTTAAATTTACTTCTGTATTTTGCAATAATTGATCATACCTTTGATTTTAATAGCTTAACCAGCTTAATCTGCAAAACTAAAATTAGTGAGCAATAAATTTTATATTTAAAATCTGAGAAAACATGTAGGGAACCGCTGTCTTGTTTTGATAATCAAATCACGAGCATTTGTTAAATGGGTGTTTTGTGCATTCACACATACACACGGCGCACGCTTGTGCACGTACCCTGTAGGGAAAACAATGTTCATTGATTGTGGGTGATATTTTGAAGGTTTAGATCTTATGAAATATCTGCATTTCAACATAAAATACGGGTTATGTCAATTCATTAAAGAGGCAAATCATGAATTCCCTTATTGGAAAGAAACATATTTGAGATCACCGATTTCTATTTTGGTGAAAGCTAACTTGTCCACAAGTTTACATTTAAGTGATGCCCTGATACGATGCGACCACGTTGAACAAGCTGGGATAAATAGATACTCAACGCGATATGTTATTTCCACTTTGGGTTTATTTACAGGTGTCAAATTCCTTCTTATCTACAAAAATTATTATATTTGCTTACAACATTTCTTTTGAATTTTGATGAAAAAAATACGTGAAAACTGGTAAAACTCACTTATTTGTGATAAACAAAATGCCTTTATATTGACTAATTTAAATTTATTTTTGTTATAGATTTTAAGCTCACACCTTGTGCTTTTCGAAATCAGGTTATCCACGATTTTATTGAAATGGATTTCATGCATTTCATTCCATTGTGGAAAGATTTCTAGCATCAGCTCTTTAACAGACCGTTATCCGACTCTGAGCGAATTTAACAGAATGAGCTGATGGGCTAACGTCACTTAAGGTGTGCTTACAAAAAAAAATGAGACTGTGTTGGTGATATACGAAAAAAATCAACTAATGATATGTACATCGTTGCCGTCTGAACCATAGATAACTAGATGTGAAAGTTATTCATTTTGAGAGAGAGCGCGCCCATGAGGACGTTTCAAAACTTGGCAGCACTCACACATTATGGGATTTTGAACAGCTGATAGGCGAAATGGCAGACTGCCAGAAGAAACGCGCCAAAAATAACAGACGACGTGTTGAAATGTTTATAATTATTTGTCTTAAAATTAATTCAATTGAAATGTAATAATTTGAATTGAAGTGAGTTTGTAGAATCCAAAGCTCGTTATATCCTTTTCGACTTCTACTTTTAATTAGTCTTATGTACATAATGTAATTTTATTGAAAACTGTGTGTTGGTTTATGTAAATTTGTATATACGCAAATATTCTATGGTTGAAAAGCGTGGGAACTGAATTTGTGTTTGAAATATTTTACAAAAATTAAAGGTAATCTGCTTTAACTTATTCTGTTCGTTGTTTGAGAATTTTTGTTTTTTGTTACCCACTTTCTGTGTTATATTAAAAAATCGCAATAAGTCATGCTTTTAATTATAACTTATGTTTTTCGGGTTCATAACTTTATTATTATTAAATTACTTATGTATATCAGATTTAAATAATTTCATTTACATATAAATTTTTAAATTTTTGGCTTATTTATGTACATATTTTATACGGATTGTGCTTATTTTTAGTATATGTAGGTGTTTACGAGTGATATAAGGCTATTGGGCAACCGCACACTAAATACTAACCTCAATGGTGGTGTGGAAACTAAAAATTCCAGACCTTTGGTTCAAAAATACCCAATTCATGTTTCTACCGGTGTGGCAATATTGGAAAATGTTATAAAAAATGCACATTTTTCAGCGCTCTCACGAGAAAAAGAGTTTCACATCTAGTCATCTATGGTCTGAACAACGACTGATTGGACTAGTGCAGAGAAGGTTAAAGTATACATAGAGAAGTCTCAATGGCAGGAACGTATGGAATTTCGAGGGGTACTCGTCAGAGAACGTTAAAGTATACTTAACGTTCTCTGTGCAATGCCTTCCAATATTGTTTGCTGGGATTGGACAGTTGGTAGCGGGCAGAGAATCGAATTGCTCTGAGAGTTGATATAGTAGTGTCGAAACGTTTTGCATACAGAGAACAAGGCGCACTGCTCTCGCTATGTAAGGGCAAATTACACACCTCAGCTATAGTAAATTACAGACTAGTTGAAAAGTAAAAAGATACTATTTATATACTTATAATAGTATATTATAATACCCTCAACATCGATACACGGATGTCAATTTTAATTTTTTAATTATATACGAACACCTTTTCTATTTGTAATGTGCACATGTTCATCATCATACATATGTATATATTACACCTTTACACCGCTTGCACCTTTTACTGGGTGTTTGGCCAAGCTCCTCCTCTTATTTGGGGTGTGCGTCTTGATGTTGTTCCACAAATTAAGGGACTTACAGTTTTAAGCCGAGTCCGGATGGCAAATAGTTTTATGTGAGGAGCTTTTTCATGGCGTAAATAAAATTAGGGGTTGCCATTGCCTGCCAATGGGCGACCGCTGTTAGAAAAACTTTTCCTATCATTTGGTGTTTTATGCACGGAGATTCGAACTTGTGCACTTCCGAATGTGTAGGCCATTTGTCTACGGCGGTCGCAAAAGCCTCAGCGATTTCTACTTGTCCTAACTTTGATTTTCACAAATAATATCATACACTTGCTCAATGATTTCTTAATTTTGGGAATGTTGAGTTAATTACCTACAGTCCAAACTTTTGGAGAACAGTCCAACCGTTTTGCTTGTTTTCTTTTGTCTCTCATTCTTTTTGGATATTCTAGAGTGTGACAGCTCAACTCCGCCATCCAATTTGCATATGGTATCAAACCCGCAAACGTCATTTTCATAGTGATTTTATTTTATAAACTGCAATTAATTAGTTTAAATTAAAGTAATAAAAGAAGTAGTAACCAATTGGCTGCTTTGACAGTGTTGCCAATTTCTGAGTTTCAAAAGCAGATCATTTTATTGCTTTTTCCATTTCTTGTGAATACACAATACCCTATGATCAGAAAGAACCGGGAATGCGTAGGCGTAGTGCACCATGAGTACCTTCCATCGGACCAGACAGTCAATAAAGAATATTATTTATCCGTTTTGAAGTGTTTGAGAGATGCTGTACGTCGCAAATGGCAGGAAATGTGGGCAAACAATTCTTGGATTCTGCATGATGATAACGCCCCATCGCACCGAGCCCAAATTGTGCTGGATTATTTGACCAAACACCAAGTAAATACCACTCTGAAAGCACCGTACGCACCTGATATGGCCCCGTGCGACTTCTTTTCGTTTCCCAAGTTGAAGTTACCACTTCGTGGAAGGAGATTTCAGTCGATGGAAGAGATCAAAGAGAATGCAACGAAGGAGCTGAAGGCCTCGTCGGCCTACCAGGGGTGCATGAAGGACTGGCTTAAACGTTGGCACATATGTCGTGCTTCAGACGGGTCATATTTTGAAGGAGACAAAATTAATTTGCCTGAAATTTAACTCTGTTTTGTATTATTTAAACATTCCCGATACCTTCTTAATGGCTTGCAAGCAAAGAATGAATTGACAGATTGAAATACATTATTTGTGCGTTCAAATGAAGGATAAAGTAGTATATTAAAATGGCGTATAAATTTTGAATCATTTTGCTGATTAATAGGCGCCGCTTTCAATATTTTTCTATCAACCTGTACATTAAATATACATACGTTTCCTATATGGCTTTCGTTGCCTGTGCATATATTAAGTATATGTATGTATGTATATATATGAGCTCAAATGTGGATTTTTACTCTGCTAATGATGAGAAAAACACTCTTTTAATGATTAGTCGACAAGTGTCCCTTTTAAAGTGGCCATATATAATTCCGGACGAAATATATTCGTCCTCATATTGTACTAAATAATAGTTATTGAAATTTCAAATACTACATGTGTTACATTTTTGAGAAACTTTAAATTTCTTTAGAGTTGTAAAGTAACTCTCTGAATATCTTCGCATTTTATTGTAAACGCGTTAAATGATAATACAATTTACTTTCCAAATAATCAATAAATTGTTCTGCTTCGATTAAAATTCATATATGTTTATACATATGTTCTATATATATGAATATGTATCAACCTATATACATACATATATGTGTATTTAGCTGAGCGTAACTAAATTGATAAACGTCAAAGCTATACAACAATTGCATTCCCATATCCACTCCAGGTGTAAGTTTTATTTTTTTCCAGACTTGCAGGGTGATTAATTTGTATATTTTATAAGTATACAGATTTATCTCTGTACTTATCTGTTATTTAAAAGAAATCTATTTTCCACAGAAATATTTCCAGAATATTTTCAAACATAAAACTTTACCTTAATCGTTAGTATAACCAACACTAAGACAACAAGTCCGGAAATGCTAAATTCCGTCAGGTCCGAAATTTATTCCCGCGCAAACTTTAGTAAAATTGAATTTGGTCTATCTGTTAATTGTTAAAATCAAGTAAGCTCATAAGCAGAGATAGTTGTAGCTACGGACGGAAATTTAGCATTTAAAACATATAAAAAGTGGGGTGGTTTTTATCCGATCTCAATAATATTTATGTCGGATCTAAATGAGTAATAGGTGTACAAAGTGCAAGAGGTATATGTGTGTAAAACGTTTTCCGAAATTTGTTTTTTATACTGTGTTTTTTTTTTTGTGGCTTATTACTTTTACCGAATTCCAGTCGTTTGCTTCATTTACCAAAGAGATTTCAGTATTTTTTTGTTTTTTAATGACGGTAGGCAGTGTTATTTGCCAGTTTTGGCTATTGACCATCTTCTGCTAAGGTGGTTCCGCCTACGCCCATATCGGATACCTCAAAAGTATAGTTCGAGTGGTAAGGAATACAGATACCAAATTCCAAGAGTGACGCCTAGCATCTACCTGGCTTGCCATATGCTAGCACACGTAATTCCAATATTGATACACTCTTGGAATTTGGTATCTGTATTCCTTACCACTCGCACTATACTTTTGAGGTATCCGCACAGAAAAAAGTCCATAGGGGGAGACATGGGTGGCCAAGATGAAAAGGCTTATGAGTTTATTAGGGAAGAAATCACGCAGTATCCCCATGGTCCCTCTGGTCGTGTTCGTTAAATAAAATTAAAGTTATAGCGATTTTCTGAAAACAACACTTGTGTTTTTACGGTTACCACTCGGCAAGCAATAACAAACCTCCGAGTGTATTTCTACCATACAAAGGGTTCGCAGAATAAACCATCTGCCATTTGGCGGTGGTCCCTCCATTTGTGGAATAATATCAAGACGCACACTACAAATTGGAGGAGGAGCTCGGCGAAACGAGCATCAAATAATGTAAACGCCAATACATATGTACATGTATATTCGCAACCCACAGCTTGTTTCAAACAGATTTATTATAAACAAGCGCTGTAAATAATAAATTAATTACTATATAAGGAATTATTATAAAACAATATTTGACAGATCATTTAGAAAGGATGGTCCAAAAGAATGAATACAATTAAATGTTCTCCAATAAGTAATTATACGTAAATATCTACATATATTCAAGTTAGTTAGTTATAATCTTTTATAAAATTTCAGCATATACCATACAATATTCCCAGCCCTTTCATTAGAAATCAAAACACGGGATGGAGCAAAAATAACTGGCCTACATACACGTGATCTAAAGTTCACACTGTTCACCGAAAAATTATTCAAAAATTTCACGACATGATTCTCACTGATCGACGAAGAAAAATACGCAAAGTAACAGAGACCATAGGTGTGCCGACCGGAACGACAATTAGTGTTTTACATGATAACTTGGCGATGAAAAAATTGTTGGCAAGAAGGCTACCGCGGTTGCTCACGGTGGACAACAAGCGGATGCGACTGTTAACTTAGAGGCAGTGTTTGGAGCGATTTAAAAGAGATCTGGAGGAATTTTTGCGTCAAGTTGTTACCTTTGATGAAACCTGGATTCATCATTACCTACCAGAAACTAAGGGACAATCAAAACAATTGATTTTTCCCGGTGAACTTGCTCCAAAGAATTCGAAGACAGTCCGATCGGCCGGAAAAGTCATGCCGACGATTTTTTGGGATGCGAACGGCGTCATCCTCATGGATTTTTGAGAATAAAAAAGAACGATATCTGAACAATACTACAGTGAGTGATTGGGCCACTTTCAAAAAAAATTGAAGAAGGCCGCAATTAACGAAAAAGAAGGGTGAAACAGCACGATAACGCACCAGCACATTCATCCGAAGTTTTCGCCGTCAAACTGCATGAATTGGTTTTTCCAAATTAAGTAGTACGGGTTTGCATTCTATTTCTTTAACTTGGATAAAATCTTAACTCTTAGTTGTCAATACGTAGTTGTCAGTATGTGATCCCGTCCCTTCATTGCGTCCTCTGTGCTCTAGGGAAGTATTCTGGGTCCCTAGTTTTGTAATATTTATCAATCCAGTAATACAAGTATTTATCATATCCAGTTGTTTTAAACACGCTTCATTTCTTTTGTAGGCCGCCGTAGCCGAATGGGTTGGTGCGTGACTACCATTCGGAATTCACAGAGAGAACGTAGGTTCGAATCGCGGTGGAACACCAAAAAAAAAAAAAAACAGTTTTCTAATAGCGGCCGCCCCTCGGCAGGCAATGGCAAACCTCCGAGTGTATTTCTGCCGTGAAAAAGCTCCTCATAAAAATATCTGCCGTTCGGAGTCGGCTTAAAACTGTAGGTTCCTCCATTTTCTAGAACAATATCAAGACGCACACCAGAAATAGGAGGAGGAGCTCGGCCAAACACCTCAAAAAGGGTGTGCGCGCCAATTAAATATTGTATATATACATATATATATTTCTTTTGTAAGCTAATAATTTTAAAATCTTCAATATACATAGTTAAATATGGAGAGGTGTTTTAAAATTTCGTTTCCTTATCCCTAGTGCCCACCATAAAGGTATTTCTAGGTTAACCAATATTGGTGAATTTTTGATCTAGGTATTGGATTTTTACATTCTTATCTTAAAGCTAATTAAATTATGCCATTGCAAAATAGTATTCAATGTTCACTTTCATTCGTCTCTCAGCTCAGATCTTATTGATCCGTACACTTTAAAAATACTATTACCTCACTTGTGCGCTCTAAGTTTGAATACATGAATAGTGAAATATCCGTTTTTATTTGGATATTTCACTATTCAAGTACGGTCAATTAGCTTGAAATAACCAAAATTTTATTTTTTGAGGTATGATCTGCGTTTTAATGACTTTATTCCATCGTACAGTGCGAGATGCATGCTCATTAAACTGATATCGTTATACAAAGAACGGGTTTACTCTTGCTTAATTCTGTTTTCGATATAATACCTGCCATAAAGCTCTGCTAACTTTGCATGTCGTCTAATCTCTCCATCTACTGTACAATCCGGAATTGGGGCTGTATTCTTGGTTTCACCCAATGGTGCGATCACCGATTCTACAAGAATGTTATTCATGGCAGTTCGACTGCTTTTTTGATTCCTTCCTTTCTTGGATCCTAAGTTTACTTCTCCTGCGTTTGGCACCCAAATCCCACATCGGATAGATGTAACCAGGCAACGAGTGTTGTCACCTTAAGACCTGCTCATACCTTAAGTTCCCACGGTTTGTGGTCACATGTTATTCACGCTATCTGGCACCTTTAGCCCCCACGGCTTGAACAATTGCTAATGCTGGTCCGATCAATAGTATAACTTTGCGACCTATGTTATCTCTGGCATCAGACCGTTTACTCATTGTCGTTTCAATGAAGAAGCTACACGACTTTATTTCCACGAATAACCGATCCTACTTTAACCTCAACAAAACTAATTGGGCCAGCTTCCCGTAATTCTCCGCGGACAGCTTCGTCGCTCTTTCCATCCCCACCGATTCGGCAACTGGTTACCTAGTATAAGCGGATCAAATGGGCGGAGCACCTGAAGACCTACAACTTCATCACAGGTGTGAGTAAGCCCTTATCCACCATAAAGAACGACAAGGTGGCAATTACCTTTGGTGGTTGAACTTGGGTAGACCCAAAGAGATGCGCAAGTTTATTTAGCCGGCAATTCAGGCCAAGCGACGTGCCACCAGATAGTTGCATAAACTGCCAAGCAACTTAACATGCTGATGCTGAAAAACCTAGGTCCATTGGGAGTACAAAGTCTCATAAAGGCCTTCAATCTGTCACTTTCATAAATCTTGACAATCGTCCGCTAACTATCCTTTCCTCAATAGTGAAGACACTAGAAGCCCTCCTACTCCTTCTTCTACTCTACATGAAGCACTGACTCCCGTTACATATCAGGATGGATTCCTTAAAGTAAACAGTACCACTACAGCACTCACCGCCATAAACATCCAGATTAACCACGGGTTTAACCGAAACCTCCTCTGCAAGAGGACTGTCCTAGTAGCGCTCACCTGTCGAAGGTTTTCGATACTCTTAGCCACTCCACGCCACTAGATGATATTCAACAGTCGGCCCTTCCCCTTCCGAGATTGAAGAGGGGTCCTTGAAATTTTGGTCGTCACCTTGAACAGTTTGACCTCCTATTCATCTCACCACCTTCCTAAACTTCCGACCCCCGAATGCCGTTATCGGGGGCCAAATACCACCTATTTCAGACGAAGGGCTTCAGCTGCTTTGAGAGGCCCGCGTTACTTTGGCCCAATTAGGATCTGGATATTGTAGTAGGTTAAACTCCTACTTATACAGAATCGATTTCAACATACTTAATATATGTCGGCATGTAAAGGCACACGGCACAATATTAAGAACCTATTCACATGCTCTCTCAAACCTACTCATGCCCTCTCAAACCCACTCATCTGAACGTACTGAAACTCTTCTACCATTCATTTATTTTATACTAAATACAACTTGAAGACAAAACACAACTGAAACTACTGGACCGGACAATATATAGACAGACGTTAAACGACATTCATCTCACCACCTTCCTAAACTCCCGACCCCCGAATTCCGTTATCGGGGGCCAAATACCACCTATTTCAGACGAAGATCTTCTGCTGCTTCGAGAGGCCCGCGTAACTTTGGCCCAATTAGGATCTGGATATTGTAGTAGGTTAAACTCCTACTTATCCAGAACCGATTTCGACATACTCAATATATGTCGGCATGTAGAGGCACACGGCACAATACTAAGAACCTATTCATATGCCCTCTCAAACCCACTCATCTCTTATAACGTACTAAAGCTCTTCTACCATTGATTTCTTTTATACTAAATACAACTTCATATTAGTTTTAAACAAATTATTAAATAGTTTAGAAAATGTTTTTTAGTTTGTAAGAAATGCAATATTTTCTAGATTATTAATAAATAAATAAATTTATGGAGTACACCTTAGAGAGATGTAGGTAGAGACGAAGGTAAGTCTCTAAAGTCAATCTCTACAGTAATTTTTCATCTTAATATTCAAATAAAGATTCCGGGGTATTAAAAAGCCAAAACGCATTTGGTAAGGTATATTTATTTTATAATATGAAATAGTTGCTTAAAATGTACTTATGTTACAAAATACAGAATTTGAGGAACCTATTTTGCTTCCAAAGTACCTACCTAAATATAACCGTAACAATAATAAATAAATAACAAACTTCAATTGTGCGCCTGCCACAATGCATATGTATGTGCATGGAACATAAAAGAATGAGCTTTCTTCTAAATTATGATCTTCCTTCACTTTTCTCTATTTACAAATAAAATATTAAATAATTTCATACAGCGAGGGGGCACATGGGGGCCCACCCTTGGATCTATATGTGTGTTCGATAGAAAAAACTTTTATTTTGATGTCTAATGGGGAAAGCAGGAATTTATCACTTAATTAAATGTGTTTAGTACATATAGTTGTATATGTATTGCATAATTATTCCAATATTCCAGTTATAATTTCGTATTGGTTTTATAACTTTTCACCGCTCAAATTTAGAATATTATAGTAGTTGTGATCAGGAAACCGCTCCAATTCAATGTAATCCATTTCAGTATGTAATAATTTGTCGAGCATTTGTACCAACTCTACGAAAGTAGGACGTTCATTAGCATCACTTGCCCAGCAATAGTACATTATGTTATAGAGTTCACGTCGGCAGTGTTCAGGTTTTTCGAGACGAAATCCATCACGCACCTTAAAATACAGAAATCAAAACAAATTGTAAATTTTACATCAATTTTAATATTTCAACAAAACAAAACTGTCCTACCATAACCTGAGGGGTTTTATTAACATTAAGCATTTGATTAGTTTCCAAATATATGAAAAAAAAATGTTATTGATTAATTGCCTCAAATGAATATGATGTGATCTTATCACACGCTTAAAAAATAGTTCACTAACAGAATTATTGAGTAATAATATACTACTAGGATCGCCCATACGTCGAAATTTCGACGTTATTCGACGTTATATGAATACGGAGAGCAACATTTAGTCATTCCTTTTTTTAGTATTTATAGTCATAGAAGAAAGTTGAAACATATATCAATAGATAGATGATGTTGAAACATTTACATGATATATGTGAATAGATGTAGTAAAATTAAATGTGAAAAATATCCCATTTTACCTGTATTAAGCGATCCTATATTTGTGTATTTCAAATATTATAATTTTTTTTATTCATCATTCGTTGAATAATGTTAATGTTAGTTTTACTTGCAGTTCCCCAGATTTCTATGCCGTATGCCCAAATTGGCACAATCACAGTTTTGTATACAAGGGTTTTATTCAGCAATGACAGTTTCGAGCGCCTGCCCAGTAGCTAGTATAGTTGTCGGAATCTGTTTTTTACCTCATTTCTTTTCAACGTAAAATGTTCTTTCCAGAGAAGTTTGGAGTCAATAGTCATTCCAAGGTATCTTGCTTTGATAGACGGGATTTATGAATTGTTTATTGTCAGATTCTCGTGTCCTACTTTCTGGTTAGAATAAATTACATGAATTGTTTTGCTACTATTGATTTGTATACCCCAAGCATTAAACCATGTTAGTGTTTTGTTCAAAATCTGTTGTATCTTGTTTGTTGCTGCTCCTAAGGTTTTATGAGTTGCCAAGAGGACGGTGTCATCTGCAAAAGTTGCTATCATATCGATACTTGCAGGCAAGGGAATATCAGCTGTGTACAGCACATATAGTACAGACCCTAGTACACTGCCCTGAGGTACACCGGCTTCCATGAGTTGAATGTTGGAGTATTTGTCTCTATCTTTCACATAAAGGTATCTGTTTGCTAAATAGCTTTTCATTAACAAATAGTAGTCGCGTGGAAGATACTGTTTAAGTTTAAATATTAAACCCTTGTGCCACACGCTGTCGAAAGTTTTCGCTACATCAAGATACACCACAACGCATGTATTTCTGTTATCAATTTCTGACAATATTTTATTTGTTACTCTATGTACCTGTTCTATTGTTGAATGTTTTCAACGAAATCCGAATTGGTGTGAAGGAAATAAGTTTCGCGCCTGTAGTTTGGTTTCAAGCCAGTCAAGTATAAGCTTCTCCAAAAGTTTAGATAATAATGGTAATAAACTAATTGGTTTATATGAAGAAGCTTCAGAGGCGTCTTTATTAGGTTTGGGTATTGCGATGATTTCAGCAACCTTCCAAGGCAGAGGAAGATACTTCATTCGTAATGCTGAGTTAAATATATTTCTTAAGTAGAGAGTGGCTTTGTCAGGTAACTCCTTTAGAATCCTTCCTGTGATTCCCTCATATCCTGGGGATTTATTTACGTCAATTTTTGTCTCAATTGCTATTCGTATTTCTTTCGAAGTTATTTTCTTGATTTGTATATTTATGTTATTGTGAGGTGAGCATGAAATTCAGAATTGTCAATGGCTTGGTTAATATGTTTAAATGTTTTTTACAGTGATCAGCGAGTATTTTTAGCGTTTTCTTTTGGAGTTTTCGCCCAAGAATTTGTCCTTGTCCTTAGAGGGGGTTGGTGCATAACTCCGTTGTCGATTTTTTTGCAGGCCTTCCATAGTGTATAGTTTTTAGCTCTACTAGCTCCCAGTGATGCGATATACTTTTTACATTTTTCGTCCTTGTCCACTTTTTATATATCTTAAATTTCTTGTGTTGCTATATTCAGCCTCTTTTTAATATCTGGTGAACGTGTAGACTGCCATTGTTGCCTTAGTTTTCGTTTTTCTCTGATTTTTTGGGGTAATTTGTGTTTGTTGTTACTCATCTAGACTATAGGTGTGGAAGTTGTTGTTGCATACACTATACTGTCATTGAAGTATGCGATTGCGGAGTCTATTTCTTTTTCGCTCTTTACCGAGACTTTATTGTTAAGGATTTGCTCCATAATTTCGCGAAAATAGTTCCAGTTCGTATAATTATTGTAAAATGTATGTGTCTTGTAGTTTAGGATAGGACTGGTTTCATAGCTTAATAATATTGGAGAATGGTCAGATGAGAGGTCAAAGCTTGGAGTTATTTCTAGTTGCTCACTTTTAATATCTTTCGTAATGTAAAAGTCAATTTAATCAGGTCGCTTCTGCATATCAGTTGGCCCATAAGTTTATTCTTCAGAGCCTAAAAAGTTACTTTTAGTTTCTATTATTGCATCGTAAAGATTTGTTCCTTTTGTGTTTGTTATTCTGGATCCCCATAAGGTATTCTTTGCATAGAAATCTCCGACTGCAATAAAACGGCCTTCAAGAGTTTTAAGAAAGTCAAGGTATAGTGTCTTAGAAACTTTGTGTTTAGGAGGGCAGTATATGGCAGAAAGGGTTAAATGTCCACTAAAGTCCTCAATTTGTATATAGTAGATGTCGCTTGCAAGTGGTCCTGTCTATAGTGGTTCGCATCAATGCATTTGATGTCTTTGTTTATAATTACTGCCGTTCCACCATGTGCCTTGTTATCACGGTGATTGGTGTGATAAATAGTATAGTTAAGAATGTTTAAGTAATTTCTATCTGTGAAATGTGTTTCAGATATTAGATCTGCGTCTATGTTATTGTTTTTTAAAAATGTTTTTAGTTCCAGTGCATGTTGGCTTAGACCATTAATGTTCCACAGGACAATTCTTAATTTATCTTGTTTGTTCCTGTTTGTTGTTTTGCTCCAATAGTTTGAGCATAAATTTGGTGTTGTAGGACTGTCTTGGGTTGTCATCTATCTATCTGAGACTTGGAAGTTGCTGTATTTTTAATGATTTGTATATCATACAGCCCTTGTAATTGGCTGTGTGGTTTTTACCACAGAGAACACATTTTATTTCATTGATGTCCTTTCACAATAATATTATTTATTTTATACATAATTTTTTTTATTCATGAATTGGAAACATTTAATTTCTTGTATTACGGAAAAAAAATTAATTTGGTTTGAAAAAGCATAATAAAAAACAATCATCAATTAATCCATTCCCATCATAATTTCTGTATCAAATTTATAATAGTATTGATTCACAATATATAAGTTTCCAGTTGTTTCATCAACTTTTATATCATGTTACATATATTATATATATTATCATGATACATATTATAACATGATATATCATAATACAGGTAAAATAGTGTCCGTCTCCACATATGATATCCATTGGTATATGTTTCAACTTTTTTCTCTGACTATAAATACTATAAACAGGTACGACCAAATTTTGCTCTCCATTTAATATATAGATAATATATATCGCAATCTCGAAAAAAAATCCTTTTATATTCGGTGTCAGTACCGGAACTCCGTTTCAAGCCAAACATGTTAAAGAATGGGCACGAAAAATATTGGACGGGCTAATATCATTATAACATAAAACGTGCATCAAAATAATTTTTATTTTATTTACGTTTTATTAAGCGTACTATGTTAAACAAAAAACTCACATCTCTTTTTTACAAGCAAAATGGGGCAAATTAGATTTGACTTCTCTCTTTAAGCGATGGCCATTAGTTTTTGTTACGGTATCTGCGGCCGCCGTAGCCGAATGGTTTGGTGCGTGACTACTATTCGGAATTCACAGAGAGAACGTAGGTTCGAATCTCGGTGAAACACCAAAATAAAGAAAAGATTTTTCTAATAGCGGTCGCCTCTCGACGGGCAACGGCAAATCTCCGAGTGTATTTCTACCATGAAAAGGCTCCTCATAAAAATATCTGCCGTTCGGAAATTGTAGGTCCCTCCATTTCTGGAACAACATCAAGACGCACGCCACAAAGAGGAGGAGGAGCTCGGCAAAACACCCAAAAAGGGTGTACGCTGCCGGATATTACCATGTTGCAGCCAAAGTACGCACAGGCCTCTGTGCAGCAAAAAAACCGACATCTAACTGCGCATAGAATGTTCGACATCAAAACGCTGCAATCACAACAGACAGCCAGAAGATTCGCCACTCGATTTCACGAAACATTTCTCGTTCTCTACGTAACGCCGCCGAAAAAGAAATCGGATTCCGGCGAGCCCGAAAAAGCAGTTGGTACGACGAGGAATATCATGCTGCTGCAGAAAGAAAAGATGCTGCCTATAGAGCCACGCTGCGATCGGGCGCAACGAGAGCTATGTGGGATCGCTACAGAGAGCTAAGACGTATTATCCGACAGGAGAAACGAGAGGCCGAAATACGTGATTGGGAGGAGCCTGAGATGCTGGCAAATAGGAACAACGCCTGAAAACTCTACCAGAAAGTTCGGCGGCTTATAGAAGGTTTCGAGATCGGGGCGTTTTCCTGTAAGTGCAAAGACGGCGATCTGGTGACTGACATCCAGAGCATACTTTAATTATAGAGGGAATACTTCTCGAACCTGTTAAATAGTGACAGCTGCGCACATCACAGAGAATGTGAAGATCCCGATACCCCAATCGTTGACGACGGAATTGACGTTCCGCTACCCGACTATGACGAGGTGAGAATAGCGATAACGCGGCTAAAGGACAACAAGCCGCGGGTACCGACGGACTACCGGCTGAGCTATTCAAACATAGTGGTGAGGAGCTGCTAAGGTGGATGCATCAGCTTCTATGCAAAATGTGGTCGGATGAAAGCATGCCTGCCGATTCGAATTTAAGTGTGATCTGCCCAATCCATAAGAAGGGTGATCCTGCAATCCGTGTCAATTACCGCGGGATTCGTGTTTTATATGCTATAGCCTACAACGTTCTAGCGATCATAGTGTGTGAAGGGCTGAAGCCCACCGTCAACCAACTGATTGGACCTTATCAGTGTGGCTTTAGACCTGGAAAGTCTACCATCGACCAAATATTCACAATACGCCAAATCTTGGAAAAGACCCATGAAAGGAGAATCGACACACACCATATTTTCGTCGACTTCAAAGCTGCATTCGACAGTACGAAAAGGAGTTCCCTGTATGCCGCGATGTCTGAATTTGGTATCCCCACAAAACTAATACGGCTATGCAAGATGACGTTGCTCAACACCAGCAGCACCGTCAGAATTGGGAAGGACCTCTTCGAGCCGTTTGATTCCAAACAAGGTTTCAGACAGGGTGACTCGCTGTCGAGTGATTTCTTTAATCTGATGTTGATCGTACGAGCCGCAGAACTTAATCGCTCAAGCACATTTTTTTATAAGAGAGTACAATTGTTAGCGTATGCCGATGATATTGCCATCATCGGCCTTAACAACCGCACTGTTAGTTCTGCCTTCTCCAAACTGGATAAAGAGGCAAAGCGAATGGGTCTGGTGGTGAACGAGGACAAAACAAAGTACCTCCTATCATCACACAAACAGTCGGCACCCACGTCACTGCTGAGAGTTATGATTTCGATAACAATGTCAACCTTGAAATCCAACGTAGAATCTCTCGTGCCACAAGTGCAACTTTGGACTAAGTAGGCAATTGAGTAGTAAAGTCCTCTCTCGACGAACAAAACTAACACTCTAAAAGACTCTGGCGTAGAAGCATGGACGATGACAACATCCGATGAAGCGACGCTTGGAGTGTTTGAGAGAAAGATTCTGCGTAAGGTTTTTGGACCTTTGCACGTTGGCAACGGCGAATATCGCATGCGATGGAACTATGAGCTGTATGAGCTTTACGACGACATAGACATAGCGCAGTGAATAAGGATCCAGCGGCTTCGCTGGCTGGGTTATGTCGTCCGAATGGATACAAACGCTCCGGCTCTGAAAGTATTCGATGCGGTACCAGCTGGTGGTAGCAGAGGAAGAGGAAGGCCTCCTCTGCGTTGGAAAGATCAGGTGGAGAAGGACTTGACTTCACTTGGTGTGTCCAATTGGCGCCGGTTAACACGAAAAGAAACAACTGGCGCGCTTTGTTGAACCCGGTCAAAATCACGTAACCCGTTATCGGCAATTAAGAAGAAGAATTTGCCGCTCTCTGCCAATTCATTTTAAACAGCTGCTCATTTTGTGTTTCTTTTTTTGTTTTTAGCTATTTTCTTTTAACAATTCCCGAATATTTTTCAATGGGGTGCAATTGTGGACAGTTTGGTGAGTTGTGGTCCTGTTGACCAATATTTACACTATGGTTTTCATATCAGGTCCTTGCAAGAGGGCTATAATGACACGATGCTAAATCGCGACAGAACAGAGCTCAGTGTGTATGTTGTTTTATGAATGGCAGCAAACGTTTTTGCAAACAGTCCTTCAAATAAATTTCTTGATTTATAGTGTCCGTGGTAATAAACGTTTTGCTTTTAATACCACACTGGCTTGCCAGACCAAATATTTTTTACTGAACTTTTAGCTGAAAGGCACCTCATCATGTTGGTCTCCTTACCGCGGGGATGAGGCTTAAGTGGTGGTTTGACCCCCATGTCATGGGGACCAACCCAACACGAACTAAGAGGGAAGCTCCCTATGAGGATTAGCTAGCCATCCATCCGCTTTACGGCAAAATTGGTGGCCATCCAATCACCATATGAAGATCACCGTATCGACGAAGATCCCCTGTTAATCCTTAACCCCAATCATACCGTCATCTCATCTTCTCACCCCCCCTCGCCCAAGGTGTCATGCGACCCGTTCCTATTGGGGGGTTTGCAGTCAGGGGGTTTTCTGTCCGACTGTATTTCTACGGAGCTACCTCCATACCGTGGTAAGGGGCACTGCCTGGGTCGACCATTATGTTTTCCCTTCGTTTTTAAAAGATCACCATACCTGCCACGGTGGACAGTGATTGTACGAAACAGATGGAGTCCTTCAAACAAAAAATCTCTATGGACAAGCAGTCCTTAAATGCAAAGGAAGCTATAGCTTCCACCCCGAAATCTGGATCATACCAGATTTCTTTTAATGCGACGGAAGCTGGGATAATCAAGCCTAGGAAAGTGTCAGTACATCCAAGCCCTTTAGGGCTAGCCCATTTCGTACGGCGGAAGCTGCCACTGAGGACGAACCTGGCAGCAGCAGAAGTGGCGGTACTAACAATAAATCTCTGGCCAAGGAGTCAAAATCCTGTACCATTAATACCGGGACTAGCCCTGGTAAAGGTGGTAAAACTGAGTCTGAAACGACTGATACCTTCGCAGTAGCAGAGCCTGCACGGCATGACTACAAGGAGAGACGTGCTCCTTCAGGCTACTGGAGCGCTTGAAAACGATTCCAGAGGGGTCTGTCAAACAGAAGCACTCATTTAGCTGGACGACAAGGTAACGGAGGAGTCCCCTCGGGGTTCTGAACCGAACCCAAAACGGCAGTTGTCACATGACCCACCCAACCCAATCTGCTATGAGCGGTGGTTGATAAAAGCAATCCTGATATGAAAACCAGGCTCTCAAGCGTTTCCTTCCAAATTCTGAAAGAGAATCCTAGTCCAGCTCCTTTCTGTCGCGGTAGTGGATGGCATCAGAGCCACGTGAAGCTTATCGCCTGTGCCGATCAGAGATCAACTAATCTTTACAAAATAGCCATTTCAAGGATCGGCGAAATATGGCCTGGGTCTAAACTCGAGGTAATTTCAAGGGATGACATCCTCAGTTTACTAAGAGCTAAGGCTTGGTTCAAAGGATTATTGAAATGCATGTAATGTATGTAATCCAGAGCTTCCTACATCGTCTTGGAAGGTCACAAAGCTGGACGATCCCAAGGGAGAGTACCGCAGTAGTCTGCAAGGACTCGGTGGACGCACTGGCGCGATCTGACGGTGTAGGTTGGGGTTTCGTCCATAACACTGAGGGTATATAATAAGGACAAGACGTCTAATTTAAAGGACCCGGTTGGAGCTGAGGCCCAAGGCGGAATTTGCCTCCGTAAAGATTTGTGTAAGCACTTGCCATAGCCGTAATGAAAGTATCGGGGGCGTTTTTTAAGAACTCGTAATCAATCCCTCGAGCTTTGTTTAGCACTTCGTCTGGTGAAAAAACTGACTCAAGCAGATCGTCAGTCTGGAAGTTATGTGCATAAAAAACTTCCTTGTCATTAGCAGTAGGGCTCAGCAGATTTTTGAAATATACCTTAAATTCATGCGTTATAATGGCGGAACTTATTTCCAAAGCTTCACCCTTTATCTTCTTAACAAATTTCCAAATTTCCACCAGCTAGCGCTATCTTTAACGTTGTTGATATTTTCTATAAGCCTGTTAAACCATTCTTCTTTATTCCTTTTATATACTTCTTTAAAATATTTATTTGCTTATAAGTATAACAATTTATTTGTTTCATTATTGTTTTTTCTAAGGGCACTTAAACTTTGAAATTACGAGATTCTTGCTTCTTCACATTCTTTGTTAAACCACTCATTCATTCTTGCCTAACCTTTTTGATTTCTTTTTGTACCTTATCGACGACTGTTGTATTGGTTCTTGGAGATGTTGAATATTAATATCTTTTACTCTACTTATAATTCCTATATTCTTATTTAAGTTTTCTTGATGCTTCTCCATTTTTTGAATATTCCAACTCAACTTTGGCAATAAGCAACATTTTGACATTTTGCTGGCTCTCGCACCCAACTTCAATATAATTAGCAAATGATCCGACCAACTTCTAAAATCAAATTCAAAGTTCAAAATTAAGCATTGTAACACATCTTTGTTGACTATACAGTAATCTATTGTCGATTCTCCCACTTGACTGATGAAAGTAAAATTTCGTTCGAGATCCCCTTTTGTTAAAACAATTAATCCGATATCATTACAAAAATTAAGCAAAATCTTACCTCTACCATTCTCTATCTTATCCTTTGAATTTCTTATTTCGAACCATGTACCGCCCCCTACCAAGTCTGGAGTCGTTGTTGTTGTTCCCAATTCGTGCATTCATATCACCAATTAGAATGGGATTAATAATATTATCTTCTAGGAAAAGTGTAATAATATTATTTATTTATTTCCTCCGAGTATATTTCTGCCGTGGAAAAGCTGTTCATAAAAAACCATTTGCCGTTTGGAGTCGACTTAAAATGGTAGACTCCTCAATTTGTGGAACATCATCAAGACGCACACCACAAATAGAAGGAGGAACTCGGCCAAACACGCGATGAATCGATGAATCATTATTTTTAAAAACAATGAAAGTTTGGACTAAAAAATTGCGATAAAATAATATTTTCATAAAAAGTGAAAATTTCGAAGAAAAAATCGGGCGATTTTTTGTTCCAAATTTTCGCCTAGGGCGCTTTTTTGTTTGAAAATGTACACATATACACGGCACAAATTAGCGCAAGGCAATCCCAATCCCTAAGTTGCTTGCTGGGCTAAGAATTGCTTTATACATTTCTCTTCAACGATATTTCAGTACAAGATACAAATACGGTCGTAAAAAACCTAATTTTTAAGCTTTTTGTGGGAGTTATATGGGGACCCTAAGAGTTTGGGACTTTCAACGATATAATGGTGTGACCTTGCTCTTTCTATTGGGCGTGGTGGGCGGTGTACCACCACCGCCACCTCCCCCTCCGCCCAAATCCAAATATATCGTGATAGAAATGGAAAGTTTAGACGAGTATTTTTGTAATATTTGCTCAACCTTCAGCAAAACACAAATAAAAGCACAAATGTAAGGAATGGATGACGTTGCAGCTATCAGCTTTTCGTTCATTTCTTTTTTTACGTCGTAACCTTATCTCTTTCAACCATGTCGTCACTATGTTTTGCCCTTCCTCTTCAATTAGTGATTGTGACTTCCTGTTATTACTTACTCTAAAAACATTATTAGTTGCGCAATTCATTATCATTTGACCGCACCTACCTTACGCATTACATCCGCTGCTGAGATACCAGGATACGGCGTTGACCCCAACGTGACAATTTCCCACATCAAAACACCAAAGCTCCATATATCTGATTTTATGGAAAAAATGTTGTCATAAAGAGACTCAACAGCCATCCATCTGCATATTTAAAGAAAATAAAATAAATATTTTAACAGTGATAGGTTCATACATATATAATTGCCCTAATAATTTTTATTAATCAAAAAAATTCGAACATTGTCAGAAAATTATCAAATTTATCAATTGGTACTTTGTAGCTCGTTAGTGTGGCAGTTCGTAATTTAACATTAATAATAACAGATATTTAGCTATATGCAACTTTTATTTTATACCTGTAGACTAACAACATGCATATAAATAATAATGGTATTAATATAATCGTATTAACTTACGAGTTATGTATAAGCTATACGTTTCATATTATCGAATGGGCACGTAAAAGTTAGTTTAAATCTCTTAATCTGTTAGCTGATTTATTAATACAAGCAGTATTGTCGTTGAAGAAATTCTGGTGGTAAGTTTCACTACTTTCCTTAAGCTTACACAGTTTCTGAAACTCAAAATACGAGGAATATGAAATTTTAGAAGAAGAGTTATAATTTCAGCCAAAATGTAAGAAATGTTTATTTAAGCTATACTTTTACAAAACCTAGACAAAAGCAGATTCCTACCAAAAGTTAGAGGCAGCATCAGAGCTCATCTTTTAAAATTGACATATCTATCCAATATGAGTATCCAGTGTATGTATGCATTCTGTCTAAAAAATATCGGGAATTGTTCATTTAAAAAGCGCGCGTTACACATACAGCGCACGCTCGATAACGTGAACTAAATCAAACCACGGCAGTTCACGTTAACAAAAGTGTTCATGCTACGGAATGCCTAAAAAGACTAAGTAAATATATTTTTTCACATTTAAATTCACATTTTATTCTTGTTTTCGTTACATATTAATTGAATATGAAGTCATGCGATGGTTTTATTTAAAAAAATCAGTCATCCTTTTTTGTATCTTCTGTTTTCTTTTTTTTTTTGTTTTGATCGACGTCTTCATGACCAGCCCATATTAACGCCTTGTTGAAAATTTCAACTGCTTCAGTCGGCTTAATTTTCGCCAGTTGCTCTGATACGCTGTCATCATCGGATTCGCCCTCTTGTTGATGATCGTCATCTGCATTGCCCTCCTCGATATCTTGGTTCCATTCATGAATGGCTGGTAACGTGAATTCAAACTGAAATTTTTAATAAAAAAAGTTTTTCAACAACCCACATAGATATCTTTGAGCATATCTGGGAACACGAAGGAACCTTAGGATTTACACTACTAAGAAGATCGACGGTGTTGCTCATCAAGGTGCGAAGTTGAGTTTCCCATTTTTCTTTTAAAACCGCCAACTTCACCAACACGAAACCAAGCCGCATCCAAAATATTTATAGCGGTTTTTAAGTTAATTTTTTTCAACGACTCGAACAAATCAGACTTTGTCGCTGTTATTGAAGCTAGAAGGCTGTTTCTGTACTGCAACTTAGTGATTTTTATTGCATTCTGATTCATCGGTTGAATGAGGGGAGTAACATTTGGTGGCATAAATATTGCCGAAATTTGCCCATATTCCGTTGTCAGTTCAGCTTCATTTGGGTGAGAAGAAGCGTTGTCGATTAGGAAAAGAGAGTTTTAATTGGTAAGGCTTTCTCCTTTAAATGCAACCCTAAACAACAACCAGTTAACCTTAAAAATCGGACAAAACTTAAAAGGAATATTCACCTGTGGAACAAATGACTCATGAAAGCATGGCTTGAAAATAGCCGACGTAATCCAGGTGGATTTCGAGCTCTTATAATCGGTGGGACACTGAAAGTTTTTAAAGCAGCGTGGATTCTTCGCCTTTCCAATTACCAAAAGCTTAAGCTCGTGGGATCCAGTGGCGTTTGAACAGCATAAAAACGTGATTCGCTGCTTCTCGGACTTTACCCCTGGGGCTCTCTTCTCCAAACTTGACGTGTACGCTTTCTCTGGCAAAATAACCCCGACTCATCAGCATTATATAACTGAGCGTTGCACAATTACAATTTGGCCATTTTAGCTTTAAGTTTTTCTTTACACGAATCCACTAACTAAGGTTGCGAAGACAGTTTTTCGCCTGATATTTAAAGAAGATGAGTGCCGTACCTCTTCTTGAATCCTTGAAGCCTTCCATTACTAGCGAAGAAGTTTTCTTCATTTTTTTTAAATTGTGCATGCAGGGTTTTTGCCTTTTCTTTCAACATTAGAACACTTACTGGCCAGTTTTTATCTCGCAGTCGGATAAACCAACGATAAAGAACTCTCTCCATTTTGGGCAACTCTGAACAACGCAGTGTTTTTCTATTTCCAGGTCCACAAAACGTGTTGTTTACGCATTTTAAAATCACTTGCTTTTTCGCTTTAATATTACAAATTGTTGATTTAGCAACATTATATTTCTTTGCTAAAATCGTCACAGATGAGCCTTTTCTTTAAAAAGTCGAGAATTTTAGCATTCTGTTTTAATGTCAAGCATACGGGTTTTTCAGAACTCATTTTCACCAGAAAACATAAGACGACAAAGCCAAAACCGCGACTGAAATATTTTACTCCTTACATGCAATTTCGCATAAAATGTCTATTTTATAATTAGGGGATTCCCCAATTTCAGAATTACTTGAGATCAATGTAAACTACATTAAAATATTTGTAACATTTATTGTTTATGTTATAGAGCTTTTTGGGTTTGTTCACGTTTTAGAGTAGTCAATACACTAAAATGTCTGTTCACGTTTTTGGGTGTTCACGCTTTAGAGCATTCACGTTAACGAGCGTGCGCTGCATGTAGGTATGTCAAAATTTTTTTTGCTGGAATGCTGATACAACTGTCCTCTATAGTGTCGCAGAGTTTGAGCGTGATCTGTCAATTAGCTTGTTTTTGTCATTTAATTACAATATATTAGTCAATCGCAGGTGTGCTCTGCAATTTGCACTATGGATGAAAATATCGAACAAAGAATTTGTCTTAAATTTTGTGTTTGAACGGGATTTCGTGTGCCGAATCGTTGAAAACGTTGCAGAAAGCCTATGGCGAGTGTGCTTTATCAAAAACACGGGTCTACAAGTGGTGTAAGGCTTTTGCAGAGGGTCGAGAGGTCGTGGAAGATTTGCCCCGATCTGGTCTTTAACGTCTTCAACGGATGAAAACATCGACAAAGTCAAGGAAATGGTGCTGAAAAACCATCATTTAAGTTTGAGGGAGATAGCTCGCGACTTAAGCGCGATTGCTCAACTCGTTCCAAGAGAGTTGAATTTCTTTCAAAAAATTCATCGGAAGAAGGTGGCTGAAGACATGTTGACCAAGTGAACTCGGAGCCAGCGTTTATCCAGCGCATCATAACAGGTGATGAGACGTAGGTATATAAGTTTGATATGCAAACCAGACAACAGGCGGCTGAATGGCGCTATCTACATGAGCCGAAACCCAAAATTCACTTCAAAGTCGGTCAAAAGTGAAAATCATGCTACTCGTTTTATTTAATTATCATGGTGTTGTGCACTCGGAATCTCGGAGTTCGTTCCATATGGTTCTACGGTAAATAAAGAATATTATTTGGAAGTTTGAGAAAGGTTGTGCCTAGGAAACGGCCCAATTTGTGAAAAGAAAACTCATGGATCTTGCACCATGATAACGCACGGTCTCACTGTTTTGCACTTTTTTGGCCAACAACTCAACAAATTTCATGGAACAACCATCGTATTCACCTGTTTTAACCCCCTGTCACTATTTCCTTTTCCCAAATCTTGAATTGCCACTCCGCGGACGCCGTCGATAGCGGCCATTATGGAGAATCCACTGAAGAAGCTGAAGCAGATCTCTTAAAATGCGTTGAAAAGGTGCTTTGATGACTGGACTAATCGTTGGCAAATGTGTAGCCTATTTTGAAGGGGACAATACAAATTTTTATGATTAAAAAATTATTTTGCGTTTTATTAATTCCTGGTACTTTTTTGACAGAATAGTACATAATTCAATAAAGGCGAAGGGATTTTTCATCCCACCGTTTTCCAGCAGTTTCCGAAGATTCACCTGCAGAATGTGCGACTATTAATAAAATTGCAAGTATGTTTGGCGTGCTTCATGACAGAATAATAAGGGTTAATCATTGCAGTAGAAATACATTTTTCTATTTGTAAACAATCATCAACAAACTATTCCATCGTAATAAAAAACAAATTTTTGTTCTGGTCAGACTGTGCAGAGCGGAGATAATTTGTTGGTTAGTTAGAATCATTTAATAAGTTGCCGTACTACATTGGCTATCTTGACGGTATAGAAATAAAATTTAGGGCAAAACCTGTGAGGATTCTAAGCATATTTCTGGCAAAAAATATATATATTTTAACCGTTTGAGTACGAGAAAATTTTCTAATGCATTTGATATAAGTCCGGGATGAAATGCGTAGTATTTTTTTTTTTTTTGGAAACTATGAAAATGGTTATAATTAATACTAATTGTTATGTAAGAAGTAATTTTAATAAAAAAATGTATTTTCAATTTTATTAATGAATAAAAACTGCTACTGATATTACTACAACTGCTCTCAATAATATGAGCGAATTTAGAATAACTGTGCTTTGTCTACAAAACTCTGTGCTCTTGAGTTAGGCTTATCACCTGTCCTCCAAATAGGTATAATATTTTCGACAAGTAAAGCCGTGATATTTTATATATATCATCACTTTAGTTCTTCGGGGTCACGTGATGCACCATACTTTGTGTGAACGCAGCCTTAACGAATTGATAATGCTCTGAAAACAAATCGATTATTCAGTGCGAGTCACATCTCTAATTCACTAACAATTTTTAAATTTGCTATCTTGGGAAATAATAAAAGCAAAGTAATAAGGCAGCTTTCTGTCAAAAAATTAAAAATGCCCAAGCCAAACCGCTATTTGCATAAAATTTTGAGCTGATGGAGGCGCAGAATTGGGAATATTCAGTATAATGCGCACGCAATGAAAAAGAGGGTGTAAAGGGGGAGAGGGCTGTCTCCGAAAACTGAGAACTGCATCCTGGGGAGGCTTATCGTTTTTAAGTAATTTATTGTTAAAATTGTGAAATTTAACGAAAGGTTACAGGCCCCCAAAACTGAACAAAGTTCGTACGCAGGTAGAATTTTACATAGACGTTCGACTAGAAGGGTGTTTGTAAATTTGTAGAATTTTTGCGTAGAACTTTTCTCGTCATCAACACTCAACTGAAATATTTAGTTTTTGTTCGTGTTTTAGTTTCATTTGGAGGCATTCAGCATCACAATATTGTTGCCAATTCCAATGATTTGTTATTTCCGTTTAAAATTGGAGAGTGATGATATTGGTTAATGCATTTGCATTTAATTTTCACTAAAATATTTTGAATGCAAGTACAAAATAAAATAAAAACACGCGTGTGACGGTATGTTTTATGAATTGAAGTGAAGTTTAGAAGAAAATATAATGTGCCAAACTATAGTGAATAATAAAACTTTTACAATGCAATTTCTTTCAAACTAGTATCTTTACTGTACATGGAAAGTATGCAGCTGTATATAAATTGAAGTATACGGACAATGCAAATAAAATTTTCCTTAGAAGTGAACTACAGAACCTGCTCGATAAAATAACTGATATTGATTTAGGAAATACCTAGATAAAAATTGCTATAAAAATGACGGAGTTGGAAATTAGTAATTTATAAGGTAAGATAAATACGTACATAATCATGCTAATCACTTCAAACAATTGCAACCCTATTTTTCGAGCTCAAGATGTATGTATATGTATGTATGTATGTAGTCAAATCTGCCTGCGCAAAATGGTGTACATAAATTTCATTGCTGGTTTCATGCCGAGTACAACATGTATCATTCAGCTTTAAGCAAACAACTTTTAAACCAACCATGTCCAATAAGAATATTCCGAAAAAAAACTATAAATAATGTATACAGGGAAGTATAATACTTTAAAATTACTGTTGGAAGAGGTTCAGTATTTTTTAGTTGTGATAAAGTAGAGAATCGTCACTTTTTTTTATTTTTAAAAGATTCTCGTAAATATAGTGTCATAAGGAAACATTTAGGAAATGATATGTTAGGAGGAGTGCAAACTCCTATAGACAACATGTAATTAGCAACTCGTTACTAATGCAATACATATGCACGAATGGCTGCTCTTAGAAGTCTCTACTACATTTAATAATTTTTTATTTACCGTATCGGCAATTTCCCCTCGCTTGTTCGTTCATAAATTTTTGATGTAATGACGTCACGCGCAAATCCGAAATCCGCTACTTTACAGGTGTGATCATCAGTGATAAGAATATTCCTTGCAGCCAAGTCCCTATGAATTATCTAAAAATATACAAAAATATCCAAAATCAAATGCAAGTCTGCACATATACATATGTACATATATATGTAGGTATATTCTTTCGCAAAAATCCATATATTTTTGATAATGCACTACCTGCGGCCATCGTTAAAACCGATCTCTAGCTGGAAAAATCCCTTAACAATTAGAAATTTTCTCTTCGCTACTTTAACGGTGGAAAAGAGGGACTGTAATTTGGTTGCCTAAACGAATGAATAGCAGATGATGGTTTTGAGCATATACTTTTGCATGATGGAAAAAATAATGAGATGGCGCCGATCGTGGTACCGTTACTTTGGTCTCAGCGAATTTGACAATGAGTTACGTCGTTTTAGCACCAGTATGGCCAGATCACCATTTTCGTAACTTAATTAAGCTTTTTTATGTTTAGCCTCGGAGCTTTAGTTCTTTTTCATACATTTTTCTAGCCTGTTCTAATTAAAAGTAATGTTTATAATTTTGTAAAATAAACCTTTTTTAAAAGTTTGTTCAATAATTCATTCAATTTTATTTAGCTTTTCTTTTTTAACATCTGGTCGCATTGCCCGCTATTGCAGTTGTGGTTGGTGTTCTTCTGCTTTCAGCAGTCAAATCTCTCTCTCGTTACTGCAGTGTTACCTAAATAGCTTTGGATATAAAAACGCACTCAAATGCCCATTTAAAGGAAATAAAACACCAAATTTGTATTGAACTACTTGAAGAACTTTGTATACTTGACAAATTGTCTTTAAAATGTGCGTTTTTTTTAATAAATTTGTTATGGATATGTACAATTTAATTTATCAGTTTTTTTTTGTTAAGGGAGCGACTTATTTGCTATATTTCAGGTTATGTAACAAAATTAGGCACAATTGGGCTCTATGATTTTAATTCGCATTCAGGGAGTTCAAACGCTTTTTCAAATGTGTAGAAAGGTTTTCAATGTTAAGAAGAGTTGATAGAAGAACATTTAATATTCTTGCATTAACTCAAATGGAGCAAAAAATTAAATTTGCACTTTCAAAATATCAAACTTTATAAGAAGCAACAAATTTGCATTAGCACTGAAAGCTTCTCAGAGTGACTTTTTTTAGCATTCTTTTGTTTAATAATACAGTTTTTTTTTAATTTACAGTTTCGGTAGCCTTAAATTAAAAACAAAAAGAAACAAACACCAAACTTTGGGTATAAAAAAGCACTAAATTTATTGTGAAGAGCAAATAGTCCGGGAGCCAGGGCTCATTTTGACCTCATCATTTCATGCCGACTGATTTTAATACTGAAGGCAGACGCCATCCCATGGATGATAAAACCAACCGTCACCTGGTCCAGTAGCGGTGGGTACGTGCGTGGGATGCTGCGAAACGTATCGAAAAAAAATGTTTAACAACTCATTGAATACCGGCTGAAAGTTTTTTTCTGTATTGTTGACATTTAGTAGAGTAAAAAAAAATAGTCAGCTGCGCCGTAGAGGCGGGAAAATACATCAGCTGAACAAGGCGAACTTGTAAAATAAATTAAATATATATATATAAATTATGCCGATTGAAATTTTTTTACATAATTTTGGACACATATGAAAATATAATAATGATGGTCAGCTGCGTTTATAGCGATGGGAAGACCGTCAGCCGAAGCATTGAAAATTCCGCGCGCCACCGAGATGTATGAACGCAATACAAAATCGACCCCTGTCTCCCTGGTTGGCAACACTGCACAACTTGGCAAACGTGACGCTCTGATGGGCGCAATCTTGTTTTTATCATTCTTGATACTTATGTAGGTCTCCGTGCCAAATGGCGGCTGAGTTCTAAGATAGGATAAGTGATATTGGTTATAGGTTTAAAGGCAATCCTTAGAATATTCGAACTCATCGCAATTGAGGAAAATTATAGTATATTATCCCTTGTATAGATCCATAAGTAAAAACACCCTTAGCTGGTCGTCAAAAACACCCTACAGCTGATATCACCTGATTCCTAAACGCTCTTTTTTTGGAACTGTTTGCCAATTCTTCCCATTCCCCTAAGAATAAATATATGTATACATATATAGAAAATTTACTTTCTTACTAGAAAATATTATATACCACTGTTTTATAATAGGTTTCCACCAAAGCCAAATCCTTTGGGTGTGGAAGAATTGGCTACTGTTTCCTTCGCGTGTTTGATAGAAATTGTGTTTAAACTGTAATTAGTTTGTTGATGTATATCTATGTATGTATGTGTGCATATATCTAAATTAAAGACGCCGGCAGCCAATAAAATTGTATCCATATTGTCAAGCTGCAATAAATTGTTGCTTTGTTTCGATTAGAATCCAATAACAAAGAAAAAATTACGTACATATGTATATGAAAAAATTGCCATGGTGAAAAGAGTTTTAGAGGTGTGCTCAATAGCAGACCGTAAACCGGCTCTCAGCAAATTTGACCGAATCAGCTGATGGACTGTCGTAACAGGAGATGAGTTTACAAAACACCTGAGATTGTGTTCGTTATATACGAAAAAATTAACACAATGTTAGTTTGTTGCCTTCTGAACAACGACTCATAGGAGAAGTTTGTGAATATGTGTAAAATTACCGTGAAAATTTCGGCTGGGGATAAGATTGTGTTAGTATACGAAAAAAAAAATTTAATTATACGCTCATGTTGCTTCGTTACTATCTGAACAACGACTGATTGGACAAGTGTATGAATATATGTGAAATGATCTATTGTCGAATCCTCTGTGACGTGGCAGCCGAAATTGCTTGTACAATTTTGTTTTTCACCATAGCTAAAGAGCAAACCTGATAATTTATCATCCTTAGACTGTCGCCACTATTTAATATAATATAATATAACAATGCATATAAATTACAATGCAAACACAGATGAGAGGATGGGAGGAATTCTAAAATATATTTGGCCTTCAACTTGAAAATCAGGATTAAATATTCCTATATTACTACAAACGAAGTTTATCAATCACAAGTTATTTTGCTCTTTCCGTAATTATTTATTGTTTGTGAACTTACCCCTCGTGATGTAAGGTAATCCATACCTTTAGCAACCTGGTACATAAATGACGTTAAATCGCCTGACGTCAAAGTGTTGGACTTTCCATGAGTATTACCGTAATGCCTTAAAAAATATCAAACAAAAAAGTTATTTTTATTTATTTAAAGTAATTACATTAAGTTTGTTTTATTATCGATTTAATTATTATCTATCTGTTCAATAACATTTAACAATACTTTTACTTAAAACTAAGATACTCATGCATGGAAAGCACCCAGTGGTGTACCCTTTCCTAAATTTTTGATTTTTACCACATGAGGTCTAGTGTTGATTTCCTTTTCGACCTGTTAAAGGAAATGGGATTGGTGGTAATTTCTATAATTGGTGGGTTTGGGTGCGATTGAAGTCTTACATTGTGTAATGAGGCATGCTTTTTGATTTCTTCAGCTATTGTGGGAACTTTGAAATCCCAATTAATTTGGGTATTTGTGATATAGTATGGTGCATTTGCGATCATTCTGAGAGTTTTAGATTGGAATCTTTGGAGTATTTCGATGTTTGAATTAGCTGCGGTGCCCCAGAGTTGTATGCCATGTGTCCATACTGGTTTTAGGATAGCTGAGTGAAGTGGGAGCTTATTGACAAGGGATACATGGGAATTCCGATTTAACAGCCAATAAAGACTTCGAAGTTTGATTCCTAGTGCCTTGTGTTTAGTAAAAATATAGGTTTGCCATGTGAGCTTTCAGTCAAGATGCGTTCCGAGACGTTTTGTGACATTACTTTGG
The DNA here is from genome assembly GCA_037575425.1 of Anastrepha fraterculus. Lineage (NCBI taxonomy): Eukaryota > Metazoa > Arthropoda > Insecta > Diptera > Tephritidae > Anastrepha > Anastrepha fraterculus. The sequence continues at coordinate 87,699 of JAYXIM010050839.1, forward strand.
GGTATGATTGTGTTATTAAGTTTAAGGGGTGGGCAAGTATTTCGCTTGAGTGTAAAGGTAACTTCAACAGATTTTGTGTCATTTGATTTTATTTTCGAATCTTTGAGCCATTGAGTTATTTCATCAAGTCCTTTTTGGAGTTTAATAGAAGCCATATTCGAGAGGGGTCAATTGCGAGTAAGGCGCTGTCATCTGCAAAAGTTCCGACAATAGTTTTCTCAGTAACTGGTAGATAGAAAGCAAGTATAAGATGGGATCCATGATACTGCCTTGGGGGTGTTTTACAAAAAAGTGCCGAGTTTTTAGGAGGGATTTGATAAAAATACAATAATTTGTGGGTAGAATAGCCTTTATTTTACAAAGTAAAACGTCATGCCCGGCACGGGCGGACGCTTGAGATTTGTCGAGAAATGCCTGCTGTGCAATACTTCTTCTGTTCAAATACAAAACCAGTTAATATTGAGGCATTGTATATATGCGTGAGAAAAGATATTCCTTGTGCTGGGAGTTGCTTGAGTACTTCTCCACTGATGAGATCATATCCGGAGACCTTATTGGTTTTAAGCTTTTTTATCGCTTCTTTCACTTCATGGGGCTTTTCAGTTTCGGGAACAAGAAAATGTCTGATCTGGGGAATATGGTGGTTGTGGCATCATTAGTGTGTTGTTTTTGGCCAAAAAGTCGCGCACAAGCAACGATGTGTGTTCTTCCACAAATCAGGTAATATTCCTTATTGACCGTTTTACCCTGTGGTAAGAAATCATGATGCACAACGCCCCTGCAATCGAAGAAAACGGTAAGCAAAACTTTTACATTCGACCGAACTTGGCGCACTTTTTTCGGTCTTGGTTCGTGCGGCATCTTCCATTGAGATGATTGAGCTTTAGTTTCCACGTCATAACCATAAACCCACGATTCGTCACCAGTTATGACCCTCTGGAGCAGATTTGGGTCGTCGCGGACAGAGTCCAATATCTCAATAGCAATGTTCATGCGATGCTGCTTTTGGTCGAAATTGAGTAGTTTTGGTACGAATTTCGCGGCGAATCATCTCAAGGCCAAATCAATAAAAAAAAATTGAATGGCACGAGCCAATCGATACGAGGGGTGCCTTTTATATTTCGGGATTTGGCAACCCTGGTGTTGCAATCTGGCAACTGACAGCTGTATCGCAAAGTTTGACATTTTTTGGCTTTTACGTACTCAGAACGTTTTGAAATACCAGCGCTATTTGTGTTGTTTACAGTAACTTAAAAGATTCATCTCGGTCCAAAAATGGAATTAAATCGTGAACATTTTCGTGCGATTATTTTTTACAACTTTCGACGTGGATTAACTCAGCAACATTGCATGGATGACCTTAATTCATTTTTTGGCGATGAAGCTCCATCAAGGACCAGTGTTTATCGATGGTATGGTGAATTCAATCGTGGTCGTAGTTCACTCCAAGACGAATTTCGTGAAGGTCGTCCAAAATCAGTTGTTGTTCCGAAAACCATTGATGCTGTGCGCGAACTGCTATTGCAAGATCGTCATGTGACCTATCGTGAGATTGAGACAATCTTAGGCATTAGTGGCACCAGCATACAGTCAATATTGCATAAACATTTGACTGTCAAAAAAATTTATTCGCGTTGGATACCACACAATTTGTCAATCGCTCCAAGAAAGGCTCGTGTCGATTGGTCGAAGGAAATGCTCAAGAAATACGATCGTGGGCCTTCGAAACACGTCTATGACATCGTGACAGGGGATGAATCATGGACTTACGCGTATGAGCCCGAAAGTAAACAGCAGTCGACTGTATGGGTGCTTCAAGATGAGCCAAATCCAACAAAAGTTGCTCGCGCACGAAGCACTTCCAAGCAAATGGTCGGCTGTTTTTTCGGAAAAACTGGACATGTCGCAACCGTACCACTAGAACAACGCAGAACAGTAAATTCTGAGTGGTACACAACCAAAGACGGATCACTCTTCACCAGGACAATGCGAGCTCTCACACATCGGCTCAAACGACTGCATTTTTGAGCACCCAAAACATCGAATTAATGGGTCATCCGCCGTATAGTCCTGACTTGGTACCGAATGACTTCTTTTTATTCCCGTACGTAAAAAATAAACTCCTCTCAGTTTTTCGACACCTGAAGAAGCGGTTGCGGCATTCAGAATGCATGTTTTGGAGGTACCTCATTCAGAGTGGCAAAAGTGCTTCGACAATTGGTTCAAACGCATGCAAAAGTGTATGGATCTTCTTGGAGAATATTTTGAAAAACAATAAAGTGATTTTCGATTATTAAAATTTGTTTTTGTTCTCTAATCCCGAAATATAAAAGGCACCCCTCGTATGTCTAGGTCCTCAGCAACTTCTCTAATCGTGATTCGACGATTGGCCAATATCATTTTCTTCACTTCATCAATTTTTTCGTCTGTTGTTGAAGTGCTCGGGCGTCCGGCACGCTTTTCATCATTGACATCTTCTCGGCCTTGCTTTGGTCCAAAGTAGCTTCTCCGTATGACACAGTCAACATTCGGAATGCATCCGCACACTTAATTTCGTTTTTCCCTCAAAATTTGATACAGGTTCTTGGATTCATCCTTTTGAATAGATAAAAATCGAAGACGAGCCGAAACACGTGCAAGCAAAGCAGCTGTCAACAATTAACTGAACATTCAAAATATTCGTAGGCATGAGTACCAACATATCGCCACAAAAAATCGAAATTCGAATATGCGTAACCTGCAAAAATTCAAAATTCGCGATATATTTTTAACAAACCTCGTATGTCTATGTCATTTTGTTGGAATGTTGGTACAACCAGAGAATGTCATTTAACATTTGCGCTCCTCATCTCATTAACATTCTCTGTATTCATCTCATTAACATTCTCTGGTTTGAGCGTGCTCTGTAAATTAGCTTGTTTTTAACATTTAATTACAATATATCAGTCAGCCGCAGGTCTGCTCTGCGATTTTCACTATGAATAAAACTATCGAACAAAGAATTTGTCTTAATCATTGAAAACATTGCAGAAAGCGTATGGCGAGTCGCTTTATCAAAAACACGAGTTTATGGCTTTTGTAGAGATCCGAGAAGACGTGGGAGATTTGCCCCAATCTGGTCGCCCATCAACGTCTTCAACGGATGAAAACGTCGAGAAAGTCAAAGAAATGGGGCCGAAAAACCATCATTTAAGTTTGAGGGAGATAGCTCGGGTCCTTAGCGTGTGTCACCAATCATTTTACACCATCAAGTGGGCATGAAACGCGTGGCTGCTCGACTCGTTCCAAGAGAGTTGAATTTCTTTCAAAAAATTCATCGGAAGAAGGTGGCTGAAGACATGCGCTTGAGCAAGTGAATTCGGACCCAACATTTATCCAGCGCATCATAACAGGTAATGAGACATTGGTGTATGAGTAGGACATGCAAACCAATCAATAGACGGGTGAATAGCGCTATCCACATGAGCCGAAACCCAAAAAGCCACGTCAAAGTCGGTCAAAATTGAAAGTCATGCTACTCGTTTTCATAGTGTTGTACACTCGAAAAGTAAATAAAGAATATTATACGTTGGCCTGAGCGCGATGAGCATTTTTCACAGACCGTCGATTCTCCTGTTGAGTCGTAAGCCTTTCCATGTTGAAATTTCAATGAATACAACAATTCAATGAATACACGTGAAACAAATTATGTATTAAGTTCGGCAGTTGTCACGCGTGATCTGCCAAAAACCCTATTGTAAAAAGCTCCTCCAATCTAACTACCCGTTACATACATATATGCCCAATGGTCCAACAAAAAAGATTTTTTATCCGATAAAAAATTAATAAAAAGCTGCTATAAAGCAACGCATGCCGGGTATTAGCTAGTAATCTACACTAATATTATAAAGAGGAGAACTTTGTTTGTTTGTTTGTTTGGTTGTAATGAATAGGCTCAAAAACTACTGGACCGATTTTAAAAATTCTTTCACCATTCGAAAGCTACATCATCCACGAGTAGCATGGATTATATTTTATTTTGGAAATAGGGCTCGAGATATAGGTCAAAACGTGGACCCGGCTAACCTTCGGATGTGTATGTACAATATGGGTATCAAATGGAAGCTGTTGGTGAATGCTTTAGTCCAGAGTATTTTTCATGCCGCTCCGTGACTAGGGTCTCGAGATAGAGACCAAAACGTGGACCCTAGAATGTGTTTGTACAATATGGATATCAAATTGAAGCTGTTGGTGAATGCTTTAGTACAGAGTATTTTTCATGCCGCTCGTTGACTGGGGTCTCGAGATATAGGTCAAAACGTGGACCCGGGTAACCTTTGGTTGTGTATGTATAATATGGGTATCAAATGAAAGCTGTTGATAAGTGCTTTAATACGGGGTAATTTTCATACCTATTGATGACTAGGGTCTGGTAATATATGCCAAAACGTGGACCCGCCGTGTCTTTGCACCGAATTAAACCAAACTTACACACATTGTTAAGGAGGTATTGAAGGTGGTTTCCGTATAGTTTGGATACCTATTGGTAGATAGGGTCTCGAGATATAGGTCAAAACGTGGACCCGGGTAACCTTCGGATGTGTATGTACAATATGGGTATCAAATGGAAGCTGTTGGTGAATGCTTTAGTTCAGAGTATTTCCATCCGCTCCGTGACTAGGGTCTTGAGATAGAGACCAAAACGTGGACCCTAGAACGTGTTTTTACAATATGGATATCAAATGAAAGCTGTTGATAAGTGCTTTAATACGGGGTAATTTTCATACCTATTGATGACTAGGGTCTCGAAATATATGCCAAAACGTGGACCCGCCGTGTCTTTGAACCGAATTAAACCAAACTTACGCACATTGTTAAGTAAGTATTGAAAATGGGTTTCGTAAAGTTTGGTTGTAATTCGGAGCACTGGCAACGGGTACAGCGTTCTTTTGAACCAGCCATAATGTCGCTTACTTCTTTAACGCTTGGGGCGGAACTGAACTGTCAAATTGACAGTGTGAGTTACAATGTGTCAATATTTCTTTCTGATTTGGATGCCATAAGGAAAAAACGTAAGTGCAACACGTAAAAATTGTTTGTGAATTTTTTTGGAGTGGATTTTGGAACAGTGAATAATTTCTTACGAAATTTGAGAATTTAATGTGAAATCCGAATGAAATTATGTGTTCGTGAAAAAAAATTTTTTTTTCGTTTTTTTTTTTTAAATATGAATGGATAATGGTTAAAAAAGCTCCAATGCTTAATAAAACATATAAATTGAAACGAAAAATTCATGGATGATCCGGAAAAAAAGACGATTGTTTATTCATATGCGTTGATTTGAAATTTAAAAACAATCTTCTTTTTTCCTGATTTTCAATTTATATTTTATATTTACTCAAAAACAAATAGAAAAACAAAAAATATTGTTTATGCCGAAGCGCTTGAATAAAGAATAAAGAAATAAATAATATGAAAATCATATATTTTCTGTTCTAAACCATATCTATTATATTTTAGTGTGCCCAGCGAAGGGGGCCGGGTTTGCTAGTTAAAATATATAATATAAAGGGAAAAAACCTTAGAGATGAAGTGTATTAAAATTAATAGTGTTAAAATTTAGTACCGCTTGAAGTTGTAGAATTATATTTTAAAATTACTTACCTTTCTGCACGTGAGTTTCGAAGATAAGTTTGCAGTTTTCCTCGATTCACAAATTCGATAATGACAAATATTGGATCTTTGTCGGTGCAGCATCCGAGGAGTCGAACAACGTTGATATGCGGCTCAAGTGACTTCATCACCTGCGAATAACAGACTCCACATAAAATGTCCGTAAAATGTAGCAATTGTAATGTAAAGTATAAGTTAGTTTTCGGAATATTTGCGAATCGGAGTATTTATTATGAAGAAATCGCTTTTTTTAAAGCATTGCTAGGCAAGCCTTTCTCAAAATATTATATTATATGTATTTGTTTAAGCATATAGATGCCGTGTCGAGTTGCTTAAGAATTGTGCCCATTTGTGTCTCTGTGTTCTTTTCAAAATGCTCATATGTATCTCATATACCCAATGACAATTTGGCTACCCTGGACCTATGCAGATCAGATATTCACAACATAGCATTTTCAATTTGAATTAAACCTTTTTCAAGTAAACTAAACATTTTTTAATTTAAACATAAATTAAATGAAACCAATTCTACAATTAACTGCATAAAATATAAAGTGAGCCAGAGCTACAAAATTTATTTTGAATTATGGATAATGTCTGAGTCTATTAATCCCAAATATGGTGGACAATAGTGGATGTATATTAAAACTCAATAAGAAATCATATTCTAAATTAGAATTCCATGGTAGACCATTATTAGCGATATAAGTTACATTGTTAATTTATTAAGGGTCTTTCAAAAGTGACGCCTGGATGTCAGTAGTGAATAATTCCTAGACGGTACCTTTTGTATGTCATCTTTGACATTTGTCAAGTAGACAGATATACAATTTTACACTATGGAACACCGCGTTAAAATTATAGTAACTTATTATGAAAATAGTCGAAACAAACTTGCCGCATACGGGGAGAAGAAAACTTTAGAGTAATTTCATTACATCCACTAAAATGTACTGTTTGATGTGGTTTTGTAGATGGTGGAATAATTTGCCCGTTTTTATTGGAAGATGTAAATGAAAGAGCTGTTACTGTCAATGGACATCGCTATAGACAATTGAAGAGCTTGAAGGAATAGACATAGACAATCTTTATTTTCAACAGTATGGAGCCACAAGTCACACAACACGGGAAATCATTGAATTATTGCGATCTAAGTTTCCCGGTCGATTAATTGTGAAATAAACAGGCTGCCTAGATCATGCCTAACTTCACTAGGCTAATTTTTTTTTTAAAGTAAAGTCTATGTGAATAAATCAACAACGATTCCAGAGCTGAACACACAATATTCGGATCAAGATTGCTGAACTCAATGCGATAAAGCTTGTGGACGTGCTTATGGTGAACATTGAAATCATGTCAACTTTCACGTATAAATGTGAAGAGCCGTATTTTGAATAAAGTAGTGAAGCCTGAAATAATCTAAATTTTTACGTGTTTTATATCAAAACAGCATCTAACAACTATAAATTAGAAACACTCTATTTATGTGACAAGAAGACAGCCATTGACTTTCATTTGCTCACTAACTTTTAAACTATTCACTAATATATATGTATATAGTATATGAAAATATTTTAATTACTAATTTCCGTCTTTTACGGGGAGGAATTTTGCAATCAATTATTCAGCTCCTGAAGCTTTCGCAAAAAACGCCAGTTTCGTAATTTCTGTTTGACTCTGAAAACTACTACAATTTATAAGCATGGTTTTGGGATCTCTCAGCACTGAATTTGGGCGAGGATGATGACCGAATAGTGGCTGAACTAAGTCTGCGTTAACCGCTTCAAGTTACTGATGAAATCTATATTTATCTAGGTCTGTTATATCAGCAGGCGTAGCAAAGGTGTGAGAGCTAAATCTTAACCCAGCGAGAACTCAAATTTTTTTCACTATTTAGTCAATCACGAGTTAGAGGGCAATATCAACAATAAATACAAGGTAGAGCATTTTTCCAGAGACGTAGAACTCAAAGTTAACAAAATCATTCAGCTGAGAAGAAATTCAAATTATCGAGGGGAGAAAATTAAATGAAAATATGTACAAGTTATCTAAGGTACCTTTGTTGTTCAAGAAGCAAAACTGAGCATAAAATATATTTAGCCTCTAATAATTTTCTACATTTGGCCAATTTTTGGACCAAGACAGCACCGCAATACCCCTAGCTGGAGAAACTAATTGTTCCTACTCATTTATGTTTAACGCAACCCGCATAAATATATACAAACCTCAAGCTCACTTATCAGATCTTTTTTTTCAGTTTCGGTCGCATTTTCTTTTAAGGTTTTTACAGCTACAGTTGTTACGCCTTCGGTACCTGCAAATGTATGATGCAAGTAAATACACAATATGTAAATAAATTTATGTATTTCCATTAATAAATTAAAAACAATTGATATTCACTTTGTTTCATTTTGACAAACATTTTCTTTTTGCTCTTTTCTTCACAATGTATAGGTTCGCCTTGCTTTATTTCTTAGGAACCCAGCTCATATACTGATTTATATCGGACCATAGAGACAATTTTTAGAAATATCTTTCCTCAACTTCGCAACTTAACGGGTATTTTTTGTTTGTGGAAAAAGAGCTGGATTTCGAATTCATAACGAACGTGAAGTATGGAACATTGAATAACAAAGGTTCCGATTTGCTGAAGAATAACCAGGCTCTCGAACCAAAGACCAACTCTTCTTTCCATATTTATTATCGAAGGTGGTACTTAAAAACGAGATTTGTTTTCAAATAATTTTCGAGTTGTATGCGTGAGTGTATGAGCTCATTTAAGTCAACCCAAACACAAGCATTGGAAAATGATTCCATACTAAGTTGAGAATTAAAACTTTGCAAAACATTATTTCAGCTATGCATTAAATATGGATATCAAACTAATATTTGGAACGTATAAGTCATTTTTTTTTGTTTTTTATAAATACATGCAAATACGTGCATGAATTTAATTTTTTATTAAACCAAGTAAAAAGAAAACACTGCAAAATTTAAATGATTTTACTGATCGCGCTAGGAAACAAAATCATAATGTTAATAAAGAAAATCTTAAACGATTACACAATAACATAGAGTATATATCAGGTCAGTCCATAAGTTCGTGCGTACCCGTAATTTCACTTTTGTACGATTTTGGCACACAAAAAATTATTCGCGGAATATAGCAGAACTATTTATATTTTCTTTGATATATTGTGCATTCAACAAGTGATTTTACTCGCGGGTTGTTAAAAAATAAAATGGAATCTTCGAACGCGTATAAGAGGCATATTTTGTTTTTTTAATAAAGTGGTAAAAATGCAACCACTGCTGCTGCATAAATAAACACTGTTCACGGAGAGCATACCGTGAGTGTAAGGACTGCGCAAAAGTGGTTTTCAATATTCCGAAGTGGTAACTGCGACGTGGAGGATGGCCCGCGCGCTGGTCGTCCAGAAGTCTTTAACTCATGCTCGAACTCGTGGAAGCAGAGCCAAATTTAACAGTCGATATCATAGCTCAGACGTTAAATTCATCGCATGGAACAGTTCACAGGCACCTGGTTCAGATTGGAAAGGTTTCAAAGCTGGGAAAATGGGTTCCGCATAGACTTTCCGTCGCCAACCTTCAGCAGAGAGTGAATGCGCTTCTCAGCTGCTGCAACGGCTTGAAAATGAAAGTTTTTTGAACCGTATCGTTACTAGTGATGAAAAATGGGTCCTTTACAATAATCCTGTTCGCAAACGCCAATGGTTAGATAAAGATGAACCACCAGAACCGACCCCTATAGATGGCCTTCACCCCAAGAAGATTCTCCTGTCTATTTGGTGGGATATGGCCGGTATTGTTTATTATGAACTTCTGAAACCAAACCAGACGATAACTGCTGATTATTATTCCCATCAGCTATCAAACCTGAATGAGGCATTTAAAAAAATCGATCGTCTTTAGTGAATAGACGCAAAGTTTTGTTTCACTACGACAACGCAAGACCTCATACCGCAACGCAAACATTAGGTAAGCTGAACGAGCTCGGATGGGAGCTAATGCCGCATCCACCATACTCTCCAAATATTGCACCTTGTGATTATCACCTTTTCCGAGGACTTTAATCCCATATGAGTAACAAGAACTACTCCTCAAAAGAAGCTATAAAAAGGGATATCGAAGCGTATTTTGACTCCAAGGACAAACAATTTTTTTAGCAGGGAATTAAAAATTTGCCTAAACGTTGGGAAGACATTGTAAATAATGAAGAAAGCTATAATATTGATTAAGAAATACTTTAAACATATTTTTTATCAATTTTAAAACCACCTTTAAAAAACGCACGAACTTATGGACTGACCTGATACATTTATTGTTATTAAAGCTTTTTTTATACTCTTCTACATATACATATAGACATAAAACTTAATGAAAGACTTTTATGAAAAATACTGCATTAGCTTTTGGAAAGCTCTAAAAATAGTATGTCTACTTGCCATCAACATCTATTGCTTCACAGCGCCAGACTTGACCAAAAGCGCCTTCCCCTAGTATGTTGAAAAATTTCAGTCGGTGTCGTGGAAACTCCCAACGGCATTTACCATCACCAGCAGTGTTACCTACTACAGCACTACCATATGTCATGTTCGAAGCCAAACTATTTTCCGTTGTTCCTGTAATGCTATTATTATTGTACGATATTCCTCTAAAGATGCCTGACATATTTGGGTCACCAGTATGATTAATTCTGTTCATGGGGTTTGTCGATAATTGGGATATTGCCTAAATATGATGATGATCAAAAATAATATGCAATTTGCTTTTTTGTGCGAGAGATATATGTATTATATGTATGTATCTATTAATTATCCTCACCAAAGCGTCCTGGATATGTTGTGTATCTCTCTCCCACGGAACGTAACGGTTGTTGTAAGCGGTAGGACCGTTCCAATGTTGCATTACCATTGAATTTCGGCTGTCATCAGTTAAATTACTGCTCAAATTGCTTTGGTTAGATTTTTTCGCCATTTCCTCTTTGGATTTCTTCTTTAGTTTCTTGCTAATAGCACACAAGCGTTTTCTGTATAGAAAGCCAAAAAAGAAAGCGACCGCAAAAAAAATTCCACATGAAATGACTATAACTGGAACTACAAACGCCTTGATTGAATAGTTCGCCGATGGGTTTTTATTAGATAAATCTTTATCATTACTAATCACATTAACTGTACTTGAAGGCAACTTTTCTTTTACATTTGACTTTAATCCACTGTCATTGTTGAAGTTATTGTAATTTTTGTTGGTAACTGCGTTGAAGTAATCGTTATTATTCGCATTTTTGATGGGTGTCAGTCGAATGCGGCCTGTCGTTAATTGAGAGTCAATTGTAGTTGAGGTCGGCATCATAGTATTTGTTTGTATGGTTGTGCCACTATTCAGTCCATTACTGACCCCATTAGAAGAGGCAGTAGGCCAGCTTGAATCCTGTTGATTAGGGTTCAGATTAAATACGGGAGGTTGGCGAGCATGATTTGAACTGCCACCAGGAACGTGGAATGTAAAAATGCCCTGATTTAGGCCAAAGTTTGAGGATAGATGATGGATTGGCGGGTCGTTCGAATATTTATTCCTTACAGATTGTACTCCAGGTAGTGTATCAAACGGAGGGAGGATTTGGGAAAAATTTTGTACCACACTCGTAACTGATGGTGGAGTCCGAAAGTTCGAAACCGTATCGTTATCCTTGGCAAGAATGTTAACAAAAACTTCATTTTTAGCAGTTAAATCTCCGTCGGAAACAGTGATGTAAAGGAAAAAGTTTTCTCCACCCTGAAAAATAAGTGAAATATTATTACACAGAACTTATAGGTATGTTCGGGTTACTTTCGAAACTTGCAAAATGTATCATTTGTTGTGATAAATTTATATTCTTATTTAACAAAACAAAAAAACAGTGTACAGTGTCGATCGTAGTATGAAGTAATTTGTCCTTTGAAATTTTGAATCGAAAATACCAATACATTTTGAAAGTATTGGCTTCTGATGCTGCTTCGTCAAGGCAAGAACAAATTTTGCTGTGCAATCCACCAGGCGACGATATTCAAATACACGTTTCTAAAGTTTCATCATCAAACGGAGTCAGACTTCACAGCAAAAACCTTCCACACCATGCTATTCAAATGATTGTATCTGAATTATACATACAACCATTGAGGTATTTCTAAATTATTTATTTTTCATGCTCTTATCTTTCACTTTTTAATATCCTAAATATATCATTTTCCCTAATCTTTTAAGCTTAAAATGTACTTAAATTAAATCAAAAAGTTTTAGGCCATTAATAAATCGTAGTACTGCGGTAGGCTTAATTTCTACCAGGATTTATTACTCCGTTTCCCAGGTAACTTAGTATGCGTCGTGCCCTTGCTGGGCAGACGCATAGATTGCATCTGCCTTTATTAGTTCTGGATCAATGAGTCTTTTCGATCACCACGGCGGCAAGTCGATGGTACATGCGAAACGTCGATGTTTAAAGTAGTTGGGTGAGGTGGTGCAAAATGTTGCGTTTACTCTCGATAGAACAAAGCAAAACCAAAACTTATCAGAAGGTGACGTTTGACTTGAAGTTCGGACGTTAACCAAATATTTTAAAATAAGATGTTTTCAGCTCCATGCGTTCATGCACGTTGCACGGGAGAAACGGCGAACTCTGAACACAAAGTCGAAAAAAGGTTTGCTTTTTTTGGTACCAACAATACAATCTCAGTTTTTTCCTAAACAAACCGATGTACCAACTCCGGTTATGTCAGCCAATCAGCTGTTTCCTTCAAAATCTCTGAGAGCCTGCGCTAATGTTGGCCCCACCTCCGCTTTCTGAGCAACGTGAGAGAAATCAAGAATGATTGAAGAGAAATGAAGAATGATTCTAAACATAGTTTGTATTTTACATATCTGGCTGGGAGTGATGCACCCTTCTCTGGTGGTGCTGTCTGGCAACTTAAAACTTAGACTTGAGATTTGGTATGCCTGCATAAATTTAATGTAGCTATTTCAAATAAATGGAAAACAAATAATCAGTGTCTAATTTATCAAAGCGATTCTCATATTGCTGGAAATTTTGGGGCTAGGCGTTCAACTGAAGGTTATGTTGTAATGTTCTATAGTGGACCAAACACATAACAGGTAAAGTTTAGTTCATTCTAGAATTATACGAAAGCTACCCATTACTGCAACTTTTGTGAATTCGAAAATGATAAAAAATGTTGAGAAAATATTTAAAAATTTGCTTGACTTACGTTAATAATCTAAAGAATCTAAAAGTAAACAGGAGCTCATGAACTTCTGATTTCAAAGAAAATAATACCAATAATCCAATATAAATGAAAATAATAATAGTAAATCTAATGATTACCCTGCTCTCCATATGACATACGGATCATGCATGGAAAACCAAAATGATAGAAAAAGTTTTTTTCTTGTAGCGGTCGCCCCTCGGCGGGCAATGACAAACTTCCGAGTATATTTCATTTAGTGCTTAATTTGTTTTTCATGGTCTGTAAGTCGTTTTTGTCTACAAATGGTCAAAGCTAGAACGGTGAACAATTTTGTTGGTCATAAATTATACAAGACTTCATTTTCTGCGATAAAAAATGCAACTAAACTAAGATACATTCTACAAATTGTTTTACTATAAACTTACTCGTCCAGTTAAACTTTCGTTCAGGTAAACAATTCCTCTGACTGGATCAATACGGAATGGTAAATTTTCTTTGTCACTGTGGTCGTCATAGTTAAATAGATTGTGTGGTTCAAGTCCAAAAACCAACTCATCGTTTTCTGGATCTTCAGCTCGAATTCGAGTAATTATTTGGCCCACCTGCTCAGTTTCCGGTATTCTCCAGTTCCTCTCGGGCACATACAGTATTGGTGGTGTGTTTACCAATGAATGTTGTTGGCTCGATACTGCACACATTAAAATAAAAAAAACATATGGTTGTGACTATAATAATATAAATTGTTCATATTGTTATCAGAAAAGTTAACATAAAATCGTACAGAACTTACGTACTACACGTACTAGATATTTAATAAAAAATAGTTTAAAAAAACTAAAAAACACGCTTTTATTGCTAATCGAACTAAAAAGTAGAAAATAAATTTTAATGACAAGGGGACCTATAATGAAGTAATAGCAAATCGAACGATCAGTCATAGTCAACTACCTCAGAACAGAATTATAACAAAAATTAAGATACAAATAGAGTAATTCAAATTAGAGTTAAAAGCGTGGGATGCATTTTGCTTCACTTTCATAACCCTCTGTACACAGGTAGTTGCCAATAGAATGATTGTAATATTTACTATATCAAGCATCCCACGCTTTTAACTCTAATTTGAATTACTCTATTTGTATCTTAATTTTTGTTATAATTCTGTTCTGAGGTAGTTGACTATGACTGATCGTTCGATTTGCTATTACTTCATTATAGGTCCCCTTGTCATTAAAATTTATTTTCTACTTTTTAGTTCGATTAGCAATAAAAGCGTGTTTTTTAGTTTTTTTAAACTATTTTTTATTTTCTACTTTTTAGTTCGATTAGCAAAAAAGCGTGTTTTTTGGTTTTGTTTTAACTATTTTTTATTTTTAGTATATGTAGGTGTTTACGAGTAATATACTATTACACAACCGCACACTAAATACTAACCCCAATGGTGGTGTGGAAACTAAAAATTCCCAATTTTTGTTTAAAAAAATACCCAATTCATGTTTCTACCGGTGTGGCAATATTGGCAAATGTTATAAAAAATGCAAATTTTTCAGCGCTCTCACGAGAAAAAGAATTTCCCATCTAGTCATCTGTGTTGTGTGTTCCGAGTCGATCAGATTTTTAGAAGCCAGTGAAAATTAAGCTCAAAGATTCCGTTACAGTCATTCATACATACAACCCGAGCTAATAAAAGTGTGTTAAAAAAATAAAATATTAATCCTGGCAATCCTAATAAGGATAATGGAAAATTTATCTCACATGTCTCACACTGCACTCGTTCTTCGTGACTATTTCGGCAAAAATTCCACACATATCGTACCGCAATCACCGTATTCGCCTGATTTGGCTCCGTGTGACTTCTGGCTATTCCCAAAACTCAAGAGAACACTACCGGAAATGGACTATTTGGCATGTTTCGGGGATTGGAAAAATCGTTGGCATATGTGTATTTGATCGAGAGGGTATTATTTTGAATGGGATGAAATTGGTTTACAAGAATAAATAAAGATTTTTCATTTTACAACCAAATTCACCTTACTTTTTGCCCACAGGTAAAAAAAGAAAATATTAATCCTGGCAATCCCAATAAGGATAATGGACAAATTTTATAAAATTATTGTATTGTCATCGGTCCTTGATAGGTGTGCAAAATTTCAAGTCGATCAGATGTTTAGAAGCCAGTGAAAATTAAGCTCAAAGATTCCGTTACATACATACATACATACATACATACATACATACAACCCGACCTAATAAAAGTGTGTTAAAAATATAGTTTGAAAATGTGTAAATGAAAGATCTTTCGTAAAGAATCGCATATACAATATTGACAATCATAAGTTCGCAGGCCTTTGCATAAATGTAGGTAATGACTTACTACTTTACTTGATATACATATGTATGTATGTAAATTAATTTAATTAAAAAAAGACTAATTATAAATTATACAATATGTAATAGGTATATGTATATATTTTACTGTCGATAACTAGATCCTGTCTATAATTAGGCAATCTAATTATTTTCAAGAAAAATTACTAAATTATATAAAGTTATTCTATCTATTTTCAATTAGTATAAATTACAATCATCTTCATGTTTTTTATATTTCTTTTGCCTACCGAATAAGAAAGTTAAAACTCAGCTGGGCACGACGAATGCGCAAATATAAGTTTATTAGGTCGCGAACTGGTTTCACTTTTTATGTGGTGGAATCGACAAAAAAATATTAGATATGCGAAAAATCTAAATTCTATTAACTCAATTTATTAATCTCAAGATGTATTTATTTGCATTCAAGTGTATAACAGACAAATTTATATTCAAATATACTTATACATACATATTTGTTTACTAAAAATTCTCTTTGTATACACAATACAGAGGTTTTTTGTTTTTAAACCAGCAAACGATTATGATTCTATTAACAAAGTTAAACTGTTGCAACAACAAATAATCTGTGGTATGAAGTTATAATTCTTCCCTCACACAAACCAAAGTAATGTTGCCCACACTCACTGACGTTATCGTACTCCTGTCTGTGAAATACACAAACTTGAGCAAATCTTGAGCACGTAGAAAACATTTGCTTTCGTTAGGTTACATATTTACACAATACATCGGTTTTTGTTTGGTTGTATCGACACAATATTGCCATTCATATTTTTGCTCAACACTTTTACACACATCCGCGTTATCAGTTAAATTGTTCTTTGTTTAATAAGCCAAATCCAAGAACCAACAAATGCAAATACAGAGTTCCTTTATCTATAATTAACATTATTCAACATTGTTTTCAACTTATTTTAATTTAAGTTTTTCTAAGTTTATATTGTTAATGATTTCGAAATGTACTGTTTGGCAACACTATGTGGGGAGAGAGAGCAATCCAAAATTTTTCATAAAAGATCTACGATACTACGGAACGGAACGGTGGTGATTTTTCATTTACATGGCTCTCATTAGTTTATTCGTGTTAGCTGGCACGGAGCGTACGTTTATACTTTTACGATGGTGAGTGTGAGCATTACAACAACCGTTCCGTAGTTGCTCGTAGTCCGTTACATCCGCTGCGGTACAGCAACACGAAGCAATCGTACCTCCAACATGTACGAACAACATACAGATTTGGCGAATTAAGAATAGCCAGTGCCTATCGCACTCCCTCAGATAACGCAATTCATTATAATTACTTGAATGGTGCCTATCGACCTTCTCACGGCTGAGATGGATCGCTTATAAAGGGTGACCAGATTGGAGGTGCTTTTTCTAATAGGGTTTTTATTACTACTAATTACATAATTTTTTCATTATTCATTGGCATTTCATCATGTAAAAGCTTACGGCTCAACAACATTGACAAATCGTACATTTGCATTACGAGAATCGACTATCTGTGAAAAGTGGTCATCGCGCTCAGGCCAACGTATGGTGTTCAGCGATGAGGCCCATTTTCTTGTTAATGGCTACGCCAATAAGCAAAATTGGCGTATTTGGGTTGAAGAGCAGCCATTACATCCATTAAAAACCATCGTTTAGTGCGATGTACGGGCTAGAAAAATCATCGGCCCATATTTCTTCAAAGACGAATCTGGCGCCAATGTAGCAGTGAATGGCAAACGCTTCGCGCCATGATAAACGACTTTTTGATGCCAGAAATTGAATACCAATATGAGGTTCCAACAAGACGCCGCTGCTTACCATACAGCCCGTGAGACAATGGATTTACTGTGTCGCCGTTTCGGCGAAACAATTCGGAGTAATTTATCTCTCGTCTCGGACCAATGAATTGGTCACCAAGATCGTGTTATATCATACCTTTGGACTTTATTTGTGGGGGTATGTAAAGTGTAAATGCCTTGTGTATAAAGAAGCTTCGGTTGAGGCATTAGAACCCACATTACTAATGTTATTTCCGAGATACAGACCGAAGTCCTCCAGCGAGTCATTCAAAATTAGTGTTTACGAATGGCTGAGTTAGTGCGCAGTTGCGGCCAACACTTGAAAGAGATTATCTTTAAAAAATAAATGTCATTAATGGTTCTACACAAAAATTGTAAATATTCCCTGATCAATTTGAATTTTCGTTGTTTTATTTCAATTTACATTGGACAGA
This sequence comes from Anastrepha fraterculus, assembly GCA_037575425.1. NCBI lineage: Eukaryota > Metazoa > Arthropoda > Insecta > Diptera > Tephritidae > Anastrepha > Anastrepha fraterculus. Next base: position 105,201 of record JAYXIM010050839.1, read on the forward strand.
GACTGTCGGGCGCAGCTAAGAAAAAAGGAGAACTGCGAACAATCAAATAATGGCAGGTACGGTGGGAGCAATCGGAAAGGTCGGTGAACTTTTGAACTCGTTCTAAACATTGCGACTTGTATTGAACGAAAAAACGGAGAAATCTATCCTTTACTTCACGCTGGGTCCCGAAGGACACTAAACGGCGGGGTCAAATCGGTCAATTGTCTACTTTTGTCGTACAGCAAGCACAGCACAGTAACTACATACATATGTGCCGGCCAGGCAACATACAATACAAGGCAGATAATTTGTTTGTATACGGCATTTCTTTCATTATGGCCTCCCTCTGCGTTTTGTACGACATATCAATCGAACACGTTCATTCTGGCAAGGCTACTGAATTACTATATCCCAATTCGTGATATGTAAATATTATCATCCATCTTCTTATTTAATAATTGTCTGCAAAGCTAATTCGAAAGTGAATAACGCATGAGAGAGCGAATAACAAACGGGAGAACCGCGGGAATATAGCATTAGCTGATCTTTACGATAATTGGAATTGCATACTGGAAGACTAGGACTGAATTATTGGATTTCCTTACTTAATTTTTTCCATTTGGAGTTTTCCGTTTGAGAATACTCTAAAAGGCGCATAGTAAAAGGCCTGCATATGTAAAGTTGGTGCATTTAGAGATCATTTTTTTATTTTTCTTTTGTCACTTGGATATTTTCGTATAAAAAAATTAAGATGGAATTATAACTAAAAAATAAATAACTAACTAATCACATTAGAAATTCGAAGTTATTACCGACGTAGGAGAAAGCAAAACGTGTATATATATATATCATATTACATATACTATCTAATCATTTTTGTGCCACACTTATAGGAATTTTAATGCAAATAACTACAAATTACCAAGCGCTTGAAATTTATTAGAAATTTTTTGAAACAATGATGTGCATATTTTACTACAGATCTTTTACACAGAATTCATATTTTAGAGCAGCCAATGGTAGAGAGTGTGTTCATATTTATATATTGGGATGTGGAAATTGGAAAGAATTAATTGTAGTCCACTGAAAATAGACAACTTTCTTTGTGAGTGTAGAGTTTTGAAAAAATCATAATAATATTAAACTGTAACTCCTTCATTTAAAAATAATCGATAAAGGCCTTGAAGGACAATGCAAACTTAAAATCGTAATATTTGAAGAAAATCAAAACACAGAACCATAATCTACGACTTAAAATTAAGTATACGAGTATCCGCGTTTTTATGTGAAAATAAACAAAATATTGATTTCAACAAAAATTGCGTGGTATCGCGATAACAAAATGCCTAAAATATTGTCCATTGTACATACATATGTATGCGCATACACATGTTGTTCCGGTGAACGTGAATGATTACCCGCGTAGGCTGCTTATAATACATACAAAATAGATATGTACATATGTACCTTCAACAAGTACATTCAACTCTTAAGCAGGTTTCAGCTCTCGAGAGTTGGTTATGACTGTTATCCACACAAAGATTTTGGGATCTAAGCACCAAAGTGTCATTGCAACTTTTAAATGTGATTGAACTTGAACTACAGATAATAGTACACACAATAGGAATACACTTTTTTCATGTGTATTCAAAAATTCGCCTACATACGTACATTGTACGTATACCATTTGTGCATTCGTATTGCACTTATTATTTTTAAAGTTACAAAATCTTACAGACTAGGGAGGAGCTTTTCCTAATAAATCTATAATGGAAGCGCACAGCCATTTTAGGAGGCAGAATCAACGCCATTGATAGCCAGAAATGTTGAATAAGAGCCCACTCCAAGTTCAGTAGGACTAGGTAGGTCAACATATGAAAGAGTATAAGTGGCAGCATTATAATTTAGAGTTTTAGAAATGGTCATGTAAAATCACTTTTAATTTATCTCTGACATCGTTGTTGTTGTAGAAGCGGTTGAGGGTTTCTGTTGAAATACTCCTAATTAGCGACTCTTCTTCTTCTTAATTGGCGCGATAACCGCTTACGCGATTTTGGCCGAGTTTAACAAAGCGCGCCAGTCGTTTCTTTCTCATGCTAACCGGCACTTGGACACAACGAGTGAAGCCAAGTCCTTCTCCACCTAATCTTTCCAACGCAGAGGAGACCTTCCTCTACTACCACCAGCTGGTACCGCATCGAATACTTTCAGAGCCGGAGCGTTTGTATCCATTCGGCCGACATGACCCAGCCAACATAGCCGCTGGATCTTTATTCGCTGTCTATGTCGTCGTAAAGCTCATACAGCTCATCGTTCCATCGCATGCGATATTCGCGTTGCCAACGTCCAAAGGTCCAAAAACCTTACGCAGAATCTTTCTCTCAAACACTCCAAGCGTCGCTTCATCGTATGTTGTCATCGTCCCCGCTTCTACGCCATACGTTAGGAGGGGCATGATGAGAGTCTTGTAGAGTGTTAGTTTTGTTCAATTGCCTACTTAGTTTAAAGTAGGAAAGAGAGATTCTACGTTGGATTTGAAGGCTGACATTGTTATCGGTGTTAATGCTAGTTCCTAAGTATACGAAGTGCTTTACAACTTCGAAATCTTAACTGTCAACAGTGACGCGGGTGCCGATACGCGAGTGCGTCAACTGTTTGTGTGAAGACAGGAGGTACTTCGTTTTGTTCTCGTTCCCCACCAGACCCATTCGCTTTGCCTCTTTATCCAGTTTGGAGAAGGCAGAACTAACAGCGCGGTTGTTAAGGCCGATGATGTCGATATCATCAGCATATGCCAACAATTGTAAGCTCTTATAAAAAATTGTGCCTGAGTGAATAAGTTCTGCGGCTCGTACGATCCTTGCCAACATCAGATTAAAGAAGTCATACGACAACGAGTCACCCTGTCTGAAACCTCGTTTGGTATCAAACGGCTCGGAGAGGTCCTTCTCAATTCTAAAGGCGCTGCTGGTGTTGAGCAACGTCATCTTGCATAGCCGTATTAGTTTTGTGGGAATACCAAATTCAGACATCGCGGCATAGAGGAAACTCCTTTTCGTACTGTCGAATGCAGCTTTCAAGTCGTCGAAAATATGGTCTGTGTCGATTCTCCGTTCATGGGTCTTTTCCAAGATTTGGAGTATTGTCGATGGTAGACTCTCCAAGTCTAAAGCCACACTGATAAGGTCCAATCAGTTGGTTTACGGTGGGATTCAGCCTTTCACACAATACGCTCGCTAGAACCTTCTAGGCCATATTTTTAGAAGACTCATCCCGCGGTAATTGGCACAGATTGCAGGATCGCTTATCTTATGGATTGGGCAGAGCTCTTTTAAATTCCAATCGGCAGGCATGCTTTCATCCGACCATATTTTGCATAGAAGCTGATGCATGCACCTTACCAGATCTTCGCCACCATGTTTGAATAGGTCAGCCGGTTTCCGTCGGCGCCCGCGGCTTTGTTGTTCTGTAGACGCGTTATCGCTTTTCTCATCTCGTCATGGTCGGGTAGCGGACGACAATTCCGTCGTCAACGATTGGGGTATCGGGATCTTCACATTCTCTGTGATATGCGCAGCTGTCACCATTTAATAGATTCGGGAAGTGTTCCCTCCATAATTTAAGAATGCCCTGGATGTCAGTCACCAGTTCGCCGTCTTTGTTCTTACAGGAAAACGCCCCGGTCTTGAAACCTTCTATAAGGCGCCGAACTTTCTAGTAGAATTTTCGTCGTTGTTCCTATTGGCCAGCATCTCAATCTCCTCGCACTCACGTATTTCGGCCTCTCGTTTTTTCTGTCTGATAATACGTCTCTCTTCCTTTCTTAGCTCTCTGTAGTGATCCCACATGGCTCGCGTTGCGCCCGATCGCAGCGTGGCTTTATAGGCAGCATCTTTCTTTCTGCGGCAAATTGACATTCCTCGTCGTACCTACTGTTTTCGGGCTCGCCGGAATCCGATTTCTTCTTCGGCGGCGGTACGTAAAGAACGAGAAATGTTGCTCCATTGTTCGTGCATACCGGTTGGTTGGGCAGTACTCTCTGAGAGCAGGAGTGAGAGTCGAGTGGCGAATCTTTTGGCTGTCTGTTGTGATTACAGCTTTTCGATGTCGAACATTCTTTGCATAGTTAGATGCACGCTTTTCGCTGGACAGAGGCGTGTGCGTAGTTTGGCTGCAACAAGCTAATGATCCGAGTCGACGCTGGGTCCTCGGATCGTACGTACATCTAAAACACTAGAAGCATGTCTACCATCTATCACAACATGATCGATTTGGTTTCGCGTTTTCCGATCAGGAGACAGCCACGGTGCTTGGCGTATTTTCTTATGCTGGAATCTGGTCCTGCAGACTACCATGTTTCGGGCCCCGGCGAAGTCGATCAGCCTCAGTCCGTTACGGGATGTTTCGTTGTGCAGTTGTTGTGAAGTTCGAGACTACCCAGTACACAAATCACTTTGTCACCAAGTATGAGCTCCGACAACGGATATTTTGATGTTGATCAAATAATAATTAAAATTAATTTAGGAAAATCGAATGAATTATACATTAGTGTAAGTTATATACCGCCCTTAAGCCCCATTGAATTATATAAAAAGCATGTAATTAATTGTTGTACAATAGTGGATAGTCTAACTGGCGGTCAAAACATAATTATTTTGGGTGATTTCAACTACCCCAATGTTAATTGGTGTTTCGACGATGATGCTAAGAAATTAGTACCATATGGAGTATCAAGCGAGAGTGAATGTGAGGTGCTTGACACTTTTGCCGAATATAACCTCTGCCAGATTAACAGAGTACACAATGATATCAATCGCTTACTTGATTTAGTATTCATAAGCAATGATCTAAAGTCCGATGTCGAGTCCCTCTCTTCACCCCCTCTTCCTAACTCCATACACCACAAAGCGTTATATGTGCGTTTTAAACATATAAGCTATATCAAATCAGTTATTAATAATTGCATAAATTATAACTTCTATAAAGCCAATTTCAACCAGATATCGCGGTTATTGGATTTGGTAGATTGGGAAACTGTCTTAAGCAAACCCGTACTATCACAGATGTATGATGATTTCGTAGGAAGACTAGAAAGGGCAATTCATATGTTTGTTCTCATAGTGTCTGCAAAAAATCAGTCCAAACCGGCCTGGTACAATTCTAGGCTCATTAATCTTAACAATAAAAAAATCAAAGCTTACAAACTATACCGCAAATCTAAAAATAACGCAAAACTTTATGAAACGTACAATCGTTTGCATAAAGAATTCGATATCCTGAACAAATTTTTATATCAGAACTGCATTTCTAAAGTAGAGAGTGTTATCAAAGAAAATTGTAAATATTTTCGGCAGTTCATTAAGGGTAAAAAGAAAATCACTGGAATTCCAGAAAAAATGTATTATTTGGGGGAAACGTTGTCGGACATTCAAAAAATTAGTAACCTTTTTGCAGATTTTTTTCGATCTGTTTATGTTTGTCAATCCGACACCGGAATAGAAGATACCTCTTTTAACAGCTCACGAACAAATAAAGGTTTCCAGCTCTCATCTAATGATGTACTCAGGAGCCTATCGGCCTTGGCAAATGACGATGATGAAGTTGGCTTCCCTCCTATATTACTAAAAAACTGTGCTACATTGCTAGCGAAACCATGAACAATTATCTTCAACAAATCACTAGCTTCTGGTGAGTTTTTACATAATTGGAAAAAATCGTTTATTTATTTATTTATTTAGCAATACATAAGTCTGGAAGCAAGTCGGAAGTCCAAAATTATCGCCCTATCTGCAAAATCTCTTGCATACCTAAACTCTTTGAAAAGCTAGTTTATGATTTGATGTTCTTCCAAATTTCAAATCTCATATCGCCTAATCAGCACGGCTTTGTTAAGACTAGATCTACTGTTACGAATTTAGGATTATTTACAAATTATGTCTTAACCCAATTTGAAACAGGCCAACAATGCGATGTCATTTTCACCGATTTTTCGAAAGCGTTTGATCGAGTCAGCCATAGTATCCTACTTAAAAAGCTGGGTTCATTTGGTCTTCATCCTAGCTTACTCAAGTGGCTTGCATCTTATCTAACAGATAGAACTCAATTCGTTCGTATAAATAACATAAAATCTGATGCCATCAAACTTCCCTCAGGCGAACCTCAAGGTAGCCATCTTGGGCCACTATTGTTCTTAATGTTTGTTAATGACATTTAAGACGTTTTCGAGACATCACGTTGTCTGATGTATGCAGATGACCTGAAAATTTACAGCCTGTAGAGAACGTAACTGACTGCATAAGACTTCAAAGACTTAACAAGATTGGAAGCTTGGTGTGATGATAACTCCTTACCTCTTAATGCTGGTAAATACCAGCACATGTCATTCAGTAGACGGAAAGTTACGATTGATTTCGATTACAATTTGGGCACTACCACCCTCACAAAAATTTATGAAAAGAAAGACTTGGGGGTCATATTTACATCGAAAATGTCGCTTTCCAAACATATAGACTTTATGATTGCCAAGTCTAGATCTATGCTTGGCTTTCTAATAAGGAATTCAAGGGAGTTCCAGGATATTTCTACGCTAAAGAATTTGTATTTTTCTCTTGTGAGATCAAACCTCGAATATCGCAGCATCATTTGGGATCCATTCTATATGGGTTCATCTTTAAGAATTGAGAAGGTTCAAAAACGTTTCACTCGATTTGCTATTCATTCACTTCGTTGGCCTTGCAGTTTGCCTGCATATTAAAGTAGATGTCTTTAGTTAGCATTGCCAACTTTAGAAATGCGGAGAAAAACTTCATCGGTAATGTTTATAAGGGACATACATAGTTACGAATCATACTCTTTAATTGTCCCACTCGTAACCTAAGACTCAGCAATTTGTTCCATTTACCTTATCACAGGACCAATTTTTGTCGAAATGAACCGCTTGCACGTTGTATAAGATAAGACAACTATGCAAACATTTGGATATATTCTCTAACTCACGAGAGACTTTCAAATCAAAACTTAATCTAGAGATACACTTTTTGAATTGTGACTAATGTATCTCACAGTATTGTTTACCATATATTATATTTAAGCTTTAGTATTAGTAATCTATTTCAGTCATACTTTAATTAATAAATAAATAAATAAGCTGTATTGGCAGGCGTAAATTGCTCAGCCTCCAGAGTTTTGTTTAACTCTTCGCAAAACGCTGATCTAGTTGATCTAGATGAAATCCTTTGTTTGTTTAACTAACTAACGACTAATTATGAATTTAATGAGTCACTCAGGTGATCCATTTGCATATGCAATAATTATGCTAAGGATCTAAACTTCAGCCTAGAAATAGGTAGATTTAAGCTAAATTTGTGTAACTAATGTTTAGTCTGTAAGAGTAATCGGGAGGCAACATATAAATAAATACGTAATATACCGCATAATACTAATGCAATGAATCATTGAAGGTTTGAAAAAACTCATTAAATATTACCCTTAAATCCATCCTTATTCCTACATATACTTATACACACACGTGGAAATATCTCACAAATTTTATATTACAAATACAATACTTGCGTAGAAGTTATCACTTACCTGGTTGAGTGAGACAAAGTAGAGTAAGAATTTCCATATGGAGCACTGCCGTTAATAGACATATTTTTGGGTGCCTTAACGGCCAGAGGTTTGTTTTACTAAATGACGATATTATTCTTATAATCATGATAGCGATGACACTCATTAACGGAGTTCGTGTAAAAAGAGCATTGATGTCCGATTTAACGATCATTGATTTATTAGACTGGTTATCATCGAATAGCGTTTATCGCACATTAAATAAAATCTAGTTATAATTATATTTTTATTAATTTCTTCATAATATATGTATTGCACATATACTTATGAATTGTTGAAAGCCAGAAAATCTAAACAATCAATAGTTTACTTAGTTGGTTGGTTGGTTGGCTAAACTGATGATTCTTTCAGAATCCAACTAGCGCTTCCGCACCATTTTGATGCCAGTACTTAGTAGTATTTTGTTATTTTTAAAGTATACTTTCTGTTTACTAGAAAGGATGATATGTACATACCCTATATTGGATAAGGTTCTGTAGTAATCGCTCATGCGCATACTTGTACCTATGTACGTATTGTCGTATTGCAGTGAATAAAATAAAAGGAGCTTTCATTAAGAAGGACAATCAAGCTAAATTTTATTCAGCAGGGAAAACATATCGCTTATAAATAAAAAAATGGAATGCCTACAACATATATATGTACATATATGTGCATTAATAACCCCGCGTATCATGATAATGTAAAACCTTTATGCGAGGTTACTCATATTTTAAAAGAGAGCGCGAAAACTGTCTTATTTCAAAACGGTTCGTTTCTTTTAGAACAAACTAATTTCAGGCTAGTTCTATATAATATTTCTTCCAAGAGCTTTCGGCGAGCAAATTTCTTTTTTGACAAATGTTGGTTACAATATGTGGTATACACTTTAGACGACGATCTATACAGATCTCCACTTATGGTTTTCAACCAATTCATAATACCATGGACATTTGGATTTAGCTTTGGCATTGCGGTGTGACTGCGATTTACAACCGATATTTGAATTCGTTGCTTCGGTTGTGCCAACGAGTTCGACTGACATGTCGTGCAAACTGCAGGGAGATGCCACAATCAAAGTACTGGATATATTCTGTTTTGTATATTGCCTACTTTGCTGTTATGTCAAACTTGCCGTGCAGCAAAAGTAGAGAGCTTCCGACTTTTGTTGGTTCTCGTAAGACGTGGGGCACGATTGTTTCATACTATACTCTACTCTACTTGCAAGGGCACCAAATTACCTCGACGATTATCAGATTCTGCTCACTTGTAGCAAACAATGATATGACCCTCGGAGTCATTTTCAAATAATATCTGGAACCGAGTTGGACTTGAATTTGGATTTAGTAGTCCACACCCTTGTCACTGGTGATACAATTGAAACTTAAATATCTCTCAAATTGAGCTTTTGGTAAAAAGCAATTTACATACAAAATGTCAACTAGACTTTCGGAATTCAAATAATTAACTACAAGCAAGCAATGGCAAACCTCCTAGTGTATTTCTGCTATGAAAAACCTCCTTATAAAAAATATCTGCCGTCCGGAGTCATCTTGAAACTGTATGGAACAACATGTGTGGAACAACATCAAGATGCACGCCACAATTAGGAGGAGGAGCTCGGCTAAACACCCAAAAAGGGTGTACGCGCCAAATATGTATGAATGTATAAAATTTAATATTATAAAACGCTATGTAAACTATCATGTAAGGTAGATGAATAGTGGCAGAGAAAGTGTGCACACTCTTTACTTCAGAACTGTCGAGTTACCGTTGGCCTTGCTCAATACCAGCAGCGCCGTCAAAATTGAAAAGAGCCATTTGATACCAAATGAGGTTTTAGATAAATGACTCTCTGTTTTCGTAAACCTTCTTTAACCTGATGCTGGAAAAAATCGTGCGGGCCGCAGAGCTTAATACCTCAGGCACAATTTTTTATAAGAGCGTACAATTTTCTGCCTTCTCCAAACTGGATAAAGAGTACAAACAGCCACTGTTGACAGTTATGACTTCGAGGTTGTAAAAGGCTTCGTTTATCTACAAGCCAGCATTAACACCGATAACACTGTCAACCTTGAAATCCAGCAGAGAATCTCTCTTGCCAACAAGTGTTACTTTGGACTAAGTAGGCAATTGAATAGTAAAGGCTTCTCTCGATGAACGAAACTAACACTCTACAAGGCTTTCATCATGTCTGTCCTATCGATGACAACATCCGATAAGGCGCCTCTTGGAGTGTTTGAGAGAAAGCTGAGAAAGAGGAAGAAGGCCTCCTCTGCTTTGGAAAGATCAGGTGGAGAAGGACTTGACTTCACTTTGTTGAATTTTGACTGGCGCGCTTTGTTAAACTCGGCCAAAATCGCGTAAGCAATTACCGCGCCAATCAAGAGGAAGGAGGATTTTATAGCTGCGACTATCAGAGTAGATTCTGTTGCAACGGATGAGTTCCTGACCCACAACGCATATTTCGATTATCGATCAACTTTCACACATGTATGTATGTATGCATTATTACGTGATCATCACAATTTATTTATAGCACGTATAAATGCTGGGTGATAATCTCAGAAGGACCCGAATTCGACAGATTCTGATGAAAAGTTAACATGATATCTGATAGAGCAATTGTAACATGCATTATTGCGAAATACCATTGCTCAAAAAAATTCTACAGGGTGGGCCAAATAAGACCTACTAATGTTAAGCACAAACACCTTTTTTATTTTTTGACATATTTATTCGTCTCTTTTTGTAGGTTATAATTGAATTGTTGGGAATTTATTATGGAACCCTACCGCAAGACCACCAACAACGGTTACAATACGCTATTCGTTTTACACAATTAGCCACACAAATTGATTTTTTAAATAATGTTTTGATGTCGGATGAAGCGCATTTCCATTTAAATGGTTATGCCAACAAACTGAAAATCCAAGGGCAACACACCAACATCAGTTGGACCCATCTAAATGTACTGTTTGGCGCGGTGTTATGGCCACTAGAGTTATCGGTCCATATTTTTTCGAAAATGAGGATGAAACGCCGAAATCGATTTCAGGAGCTTCTTACAGAACATTGATTGAAAACTTTTTGCGGCCAATGGCGGAGCAGTGTCCTAATTTGTGGTTTCAACAAGATGGAGCAACTGCGCATACTGCTAGGCAAACTATGGACCTGCTGCGTGAAATTTTTGGCGAACGTCTGACTTCCAAAAATTCAGATTTCTCTTGGCCACCTCGTTCGCCAGATTTTACTGCGCCCGACTTCTTTTTATGTGGATATTTAAAAGAGAAAGTGTATCTTAATAAACCAAAGAGTATTAGACAGCTGAAGCAAAATATTCGAGATGAAATACTGAGCCTTCAACCAGAAACATTATGTGGTGCAATGGAAAACGCGTTAAAAAGAGCCAATCTTTGTATCGAGAAAAATGGTGGACATTTGTCTGATGTAATATTTCTCACATAATTTCCATAAAATATATTCAATGTATAAAAACAATAAACCAAAATAATTGATTACTGCAAAAGTTATTTGTGTTTAACATTATTAAGTCTTATTTGGCCCACCCTGTACAATCATGTGAACTGCTTTTATTTTCACTTATGCCCTCCGAAAGGTTAACATGGGATATCTGTATATGAACTTATGTATAAATTTCACTTTAGCGCCGAAGAAATGTGAATGTAAGTAAAAATAAATCCGCAAGTTATTGCCTTTTCGGAAAATGTACCATTTTTATTACTTTTGTACATTATGAACATGTATACATATGTAGAATGTTTTATCCAGTTATGAAAACAACTATATACATGTACATATGTACAAGAAGTTTGGGGGATTAACAAGAAAATATATGTATTTTCAAAGCACTCGTGTTCTGTAGTCCATTACAATTCAAACCCTATCCTATTTGTAGTATGGGACTTGATACTATGTCTTTTACTGGTCAGGTTTTTACCAGTAATTATAATCCAATAACAAATATTTTATTTCTATACGTAAAACGCGTTCATGTATCCAAAGGTGTCGTCATACGTTCATTTCACAACCCGCGCTCCTCGACATAAATACATACTCGAATAATTATGTACAATGTGTGTAGATATGCGTGCATGAGTTTAAAAGCACGTAAATTTGTATGTACTTCAAATATGTACGTATCCGGCTGTTGTAGTTGTTTTCCATATGAGAAAAGAAAATAAATGATGCTGCTTTATCGTGTTTATATTTTGCACATATTCACATAATTTTTAGACACAACCCCTTTTTATTTATTAATAAATTTAATTACACTTTTCACGGTGCACAGAACTTGTTGGAATTAATATTTGTTGGTAAATGTGATTAGAAATTTCTTCCACAAATAACTTTCACACAGGAACGTATGCATGTACAGCGACAGTGATATTCATTCGTTGTCGTTTAACAAAAGACTGAAGCAACAAACCTGTACAGCTTTTCGTCGTGAATCTTAGATCTCTAGGGTTAGACAGAGAGCATGCTATTCAGGTGCACACGATAAATAGTAGTTTCACTTTTGAATAAAAAAATAAGCTTGGGAATTGCATTACTGCTCGTTGAGCTAGTGCGCTGAACACAATAAAGGCGACAGCTACACAGACGCTTCTGTCATATTGGAAATTCTTTTGACGCCGATTGTCCCGATTTACACGAGGAGACATCTGGAAGGGAGACACTGGAAATTCTCTTTTGATATTTCATTCGCGTACATACGGGCAAAAATGTTTCCGCGACATTTTGACATTTAATACTTTAGCATCGTCTGGTTCGGATGTATTCTAGCACGCGCTTACATGTAAAGCAGAGAGCGTTCGACAACAGTTTCTTAAATATATGAATGAAAAATGCAAACTGGTTAAATAATAAATAATTTGTTGTTTTTTTTTATTGAAATATATTTATAAATTCTTATACTTGAATAATAAAAATTAAATTAAAAATACTTCATATGTAAATAATTAACTTAAAATTAACTTGAGTATCTAGAAATGCAGGGAAAAATTAGAAATCAACATAAACATGTCCCATATAACTATTTTAAATTATACCTACTTTACTAGCAAAAATAATCGTGCATTTCCCAAGCAGCGTTCGGATGTTTGTCATCGTTGTTATCTTCCGTTTGATTGACAACCAACACATAACTTAGAACTTTCTTCCACAAAAGAAGAAAACGAATGAAGCAACTGTCAAAAATTGCTTTAAGGTAAGACATACGAATAAGAAGAGCAAAGCGTGTCGCCGAGTACGGGAGACAAAATCCCTTCTCTCTTCCCCGACCGTCCTTCGCCCTTGAACAAAATGTTTCCCTTCCAGATGTCTCCTCGTGTAAATCGGGTCATTGTTTTGCATGTATTGAACTTTACATAAATAATACGCCAACAGAGTCAATCGGTGGAACTGCTGCTCGGTCGGGTTATTTTGTATACTCTAAAACAAAAGATTAAGAAAGCGAACTTGGTTTTTACTATATATATCATTCATTCTACATATATTATGTCCACAAAACAGAAATTACTCGCTTTAAATCTACCGAAAACAAAAAACCAAATTTCCGGCAACTTTGAATATGAAGCTGAACAGTTTATTACTTATATAAAAATGGTAAACCTGGAAATAGCTAATGGGGTCGCTGCATTTATAATCTCTGTCTACTTCAGTGGGTACTGTTCAGCAATCCATCGCCTTGGATATTATTATTATTATTTGTTTTTTACCTATCTAATAAGAATGCTCCACCATATCGTTTGTAATAAAGAAGCAACAATTCTTTAAGAAATCCAGTATTTTCATTATTAGAAAAATTAAAACAAGGACGTAAGTTTCAATCATATAAATTTGAGCTCATTGTAAAAAAAACACTTATTTGTACATGTTTACATACGAGTATAGCAGGAAGTTATTGATCACCCTTCAATAATTTTATATATACAGTAGATCAAAAAAGAAGTTGGATACCCAAGTGAAATGGTTTCAAGACTAAAAAAATATATTAAAATGCAAATTTAATGCGTTTAAGTCTCACATTTATTTTCATTCTTCAAGCGTATTTTTCAAAACTACAAAAACATAAACTTCAACTCATCCGTACATAGAAAATACAAACATAAAAACTTAGCAAAATACAATATATGTATGACAAAAAAGATCTCGGACATTTATATAAAGTAGAGTTAGGCAAATAATATTTAAGAAAAAACAATCATTTTTCTCACAGCATGCAGCCTTCTTGGCACGGATTCGACCAGCTTCTTGCATGTTAGGTTAGGTTGAAGCGGTTGTCTTGTGGGACACACTCAGGCTCATAGCCCATTGTGATGCCGCGTGGTTAAGCTTTCCCTATTTCTCCTAAAACCATTGTGCGCTTTTCAAAAATTTTAGAATATCTCCTATTTCTGCGGAACTGAGATCTTCCAATTCGTTAAAAAATTGTCTGCCTAGAATAGCAAATCTCCGTCTGGATAGGGCAGGACAATGGCACAGAAGGTGTAAGATTGTCTGTTCCTCTTCCTCATCAAGACAACTTCTACAGAAGTCGTGTGCTTGCACACGCATCCTTTGGCCGTGCCTACCTATTAGGCAATGTCCCGTTATGACTGAAATCAGTGTGCTAAGACTGAGTTTATTTTGGCTTAGCAAAAATTCTGTGCGTTTAGCACTAAGAGTCGGCCACAGTTGATGGGCGATTTGCAGGTGGCTTCATTACGCCATCTTTCGTTTGCTTTCCTTACGATTTCTTCAAGGATAAGTAGCTTACATGTTTATAAGGGAATGCCTATGTCATTGTCTATGTACTCATCGGTCAACTTGGTGCCGAGTCTCGCTAGCTCATCGGCTCTACAGTTACCCTCAAATTAAACGTGCTTCTAGAACTGGAAATCCTTATCCCCTTGACGCTTTGCGAATTTTATTCTCTTGTGTCGGTTAATCTCGTTGATGAAAGGTTTTTTTTTTCAACTATTTCATTATAATAATTTTTTCGCAACACTATACGTATACTTTCGGCGTTGGAATCAATTTGTTGCACTAGCCACCGTTCATCTGCATCCGAAAACAGTTTTTGTCGTTCCGATTTCATCTTATTTTCAGGGATTTTGTTTATTTGAAACGTTTTATCACGTCGTATACAGTCGAACGGGGTCTATTCACTATTTCTGCGACAGTGGACTCTCTATCTTCGTGTAACTTCTTTAACCTGATGCTGGAAAAGATCGTGCGAGTCGCAGAACTTAATCGCCCAAGTACAATTTTTTATAAGAGAGTACAATTGCTGGCGAATGCCTAATATGCCTTATTTGATACCAAATGACTCGGAGAGGTTCTTTCCAATTCTGACGGCGCTGCTGGTATTGAGCTACGTAATTTTGCATAGCTGTATTAGTTGTGCATACATACACAATTAGCGCGTTCGTTTTTTGGGTTTTTGGCCGAGTTCCTCCTCCTATTTGTGGCATGCGTCTTGATGTTGTTCCACAAATGGAGGAACCTACAGTTTCAAGGCATATATTTTTATGGGGAGCTTTTTCATGGAAGAAATATACTTAATTTTGATGTTTCACCGAGACTCGAACCTAATTTCTCTCTGTGAATTCCGAATGGTAGCCTCGCACCAACCCATTCGGCTACGGCAGCCACCGTTTGCGGAGATACCAAATTCAGACATTGCGGCATGTAGTTAACTTATTTTCGTACTGTCGAATGCATTCTTAAAATCGACAAAATTATGGTGAATATCGATTCTCCTTTCATGGGTCTTTTCAAAAGCTTGGTGTATTGTGAATATATGGTCGATGGTGGACTTTCCATGTCTAAAGCCAGACTGATAAGGTCCGAACAGTTTGTTAATGGTGGGCTTCAGACTTTCACACAATATGCTCGCCAGAACGTTATAGCCTATAGGATATAGAAGACGAATCCCGCGGTAATTGACACAGATGGCAGTATTACCCTTCTTATGGATTGGGCAGAGATAGATTTCAATATCATATCTTCCAATCACCTTCACTTTGTTCCATTCTCGGTGGAAAACGTACCATAAAGTCTTTCTTGAAGTGAAGGTCGGGACTGTGCAGTCTGATCTGTTTTTGAGTAGCAAAAGTCCCTGTAGGAGGAACTTGCTGTGATCGTACGACCTGGTTGTCCAGCTTCCTATGTCTCTGAGTCTCACCGCGATGCAAGTAGCGATTGTTGGTCTAAAGGTAATAGAGAGTTAGTACATTGAGCACTTTCGTAGGACTATGATGCTAAGCGCTCCTGTAGTTAAGATACACGCTGTTCTTGTTCAGCTTGGTTTGGTTGTATTTCTTTTCTGTTGCGGGCCACCAGACTAGTGCCGCATACGTTAGTATTGGCCTTACAATGGCTGTGCAGGACCAATTGGATAGTTTTGGTAGGATACCCCATTTTTTACCCAACATTCTCTTACACGTGTAAAGTGTTTATCCCCTCTTCTGTGGTTATTCGTTGTCAACAATATCCTTACCAAATTCAACCGAACGGAAATTAAAGTAGTGGCGTGTGCGGATGACATAGTGCTTATGGTTTCAGGAATGTTGCTAAGCATATTCACTGAGATGGACGGAGCTCTGGTATTACTCAGCGATTAGGCCACAGACTTGGTCTAGGTGTAAATCGGAGCAAATCTGAAATGATGCTCTTCACTAAGAAAAGCAAGATGACATATGGCAAAAATAATTTTTTTGTTTTTTGGTAGGACTGTTATAAGCTTATAAGCTTTCAGCGTGATATGTCACATAGTTTGTTTTCTGTGCTACTGCTCCGCGGACCGTTTTATTGATAACGTCTCGTTCATATTTGAGCAGAAGGTATGTCGAGGTTGGTATTTAATAAGAATAATGGTATTCAAAAAGTGGCTGACCTCTTTCATTCGTCTCCGAACTGCCACAGAACTCGTTTCTGGCGTTTGCGTTGCAGCCCAGCAACAGTTTGTCTGTGTTGTTTAGTATTAATAGGAACCGAGCCACTCGTCTGGCGGCGCCTCTTTATCTTGTGGCATGTATACTGATGCCAGATGTAGCATAACATTCACGATGTCACGTAGTGACTATGCATGGTCGGGGCTTATCGTTTATTTTGTGTAGAATATGTTGATGTTGTTGTTGTCTTGGAACCCTTTAATCTCATTGCCTCTAGCCCAGGGTTCCTGTATGAATCCGATGACGATGTCCCCCTCCCTGAGGATAACATCCAAGTTCTCTGTAGCACATTTCGAGTGCTGCAGATTCCCCTGTATGGCTTTATGCATCGGGTTGGTTGTCGTCTTCAGCTAGGTAGAGCTTTTCTAGCTGTATGTTGCTGTCGATCTCATCTAGGTCGTCTTCATTTTCATTGCTGTCTGCTTTGAAAATTTTCGGTTAGGTCTTTCTCAAACCAAACCGCACTGTGTTGTCAAATTTTCTGAGTACTGGTAAGTACTCATCGTTAATCTGTAGAACGAATAACACGCTGCTCTTTTGCGGGTTTTCTGCCTTCAGTTGTCCATCGGCACCGCAGGGTTGTGTATTTCAGCATATCTGCACCGCTTAAGTCCATCACTGGTAGCCAAATGCGAGCGCGAGGAGGGCAAGGTATGCCCCTGGCCGGAATGAGCTAAAGCTTTAAGCCTTCCAGTGAGCTGCTGATCTCAGCAACGCATTTCTCTAGGCCAACCCTTGACCAGTCATCGTCGCACTTAATTACCCTACAGCCTCGAAGTTCTCCTGCAGAATCGAAAGAAGGGAGAGTTCCGCCCTGTGCTCCAACTACATGCTTGTCTAGCACGAGCTTGGATAGTTTGGCCTCCACCTGCCCCACTTATGCAGGACTACTCTGCCGCTGTTATGTTCTCATCGATCAGTGCATAGAGGAGGTTATCCTTAACCACCTCACTGAATGGTCGTTTTTTTTGTTTCTTCGATGCTGTTGATCACGTCCTGTGACGCATCGCCTTTTTTGTTATTGTCCGTTTTAAGTTTTTTGGATAGGAAGTCTTCATACTCCTTGACCACAATTTGGTATTTTACCTTATCGGGCGCGTCACACTCATCAGTCGCTCCAGCGAGATCATTTTTAGCAATCTTCCTAGAATGAACCGCGCCTTCGTATAGCGAGACTTCAGCCTGTTAGTTCTGCCTTCTCCAAACTGAATAAAGAGGCAAAGCGAAACAAACAGTTGGCGCACTCGGTATCGGCGCCCACGTTACTGTTAACAGTTATAATTTCGAGGTTGTAAAAGACTTCATATATTTGGGAACCAGCATTAACACCTATAACAATGTCAGCCTTGAAATCCAACGTAGAATCTCTCTTGCCAACAAGTGTTACTTTGGACTAAATAGGCAAATGAGTAGAAAACCCCTTTCTTGACGAATAAAGCTCTCATCATGCCCGTTAACGTATGGCGCAGAAGCATGGACGATGACACTATCCGATGGAGCGACGCTTCGAGTGTTTGAGAGAAAGATTCTGCGCATGATTTTTAGACCTTTGCATGTTGGCAACAGCAAATATCGCAGGCGATGGAACCATGCGCTGTATGAGCTTTACGACGACAGATACATATCGCAGCGAATAGAGATCCAGCGGCTACGTTGGCTGGGTCATGTCGTCCAAATGGATACAAACTCTCTGGCTCTGAAAGTATTCGATGCGGGACCAGCTGGTGAGAGCAGAAGAAGAGAAAGGCCTTCTCCGCGTTGGAAAGATCAGGTGGGGAAGGACTTTGCTTCACTTGGTGCGTCCAAGAGCACGAGAAAGAAACGACTGGACGCTTTGTTAAACTCGGCCAAAATCGAGTAAGTGGTTATCGCGGCAATTAAGAAGAAGAAGTTTTAAAGCCCATTGAAATTTTGTAGAAGTGCAAGTTTCCAAATGTTGAGAATTGCTTTGAATTTTAATAATTTTTGTTGAAGGTAAGGGCTAACAAAATCTGATTTATGTGTTTAATGTTATAATGTGAACCATATTTTTAAAAGAAATTCGCAAATAAAAAGCTATTGTTAAGCTAAAACTCATTCGGCCAATCATTTCCGTTTTTTGAACATCACTGTACACTTAAATGTTTTCAATCAAAAAATACGTTTTTTGGGGCGCTTGTGTGAATTCATAATTCCCGAGAAAAGCTTTTAAACTGGACCAGACGAAGTCAAGGGAGTTTTAAACATTATCATTTTAAATTTTTCTTTCCAATTTTTGGAAATTAATTTATACCACCATCGTCGAAATTAAAGAATTTTTATCGCTTAGACGTTCTTCTAGGCTCCAGATTATCCATTTGAAATGAAAGTTTTCTTTGCTGGTGAAATAAGATAATTGCTACTACAACCCTTTTATAAATATTTGTTGAATTATACCCTCGATACCGCTGGTTCGAAAATTGCAATGTGTATGCAATCAATTGTACCGATAACACCATCGAAAGGTCACCGCGTCGTTGAAAATAAAAAAACGAGCAATTGCAATCATTGCGTAAAGCACATTAAACTGTCAAAGCACATGTCAAATGTGTTCATAATTTACTTAAAGGTTTGACATTTACGAAATGGGACGTTATACGCTTGAACAAAATTGGGAAATATTGAAAACCTATTTCCAAAGTGGTGAGTCTTCTTCTTCTTTTCTGATTTTCACATCGGTGGCTACGTCAATAAGCAAAATTGTCGGATTTGGGGCTCACAAAATCCACACGTTACTGTAGAGAAGCAAATGCATCCACAACGTATCACTGTTTGATGCGGTTTTTGGTCTGGCGGTATTTTTTCGAAAATGAGCGAGGAGCTGCGGTAAATAGCGAGCGTTACCGTGACATGCTTAACCCTCTAGTACCCAAGACCGCCTGTAGACGGCCTAAGTTTATTTCACGCTTATTCCCTTTTAAAATACCATTTCGTTACTTTTTAAACACTTTCTAATTCGGGGAACTCCCAAAATTATTGCTGGTGCATTTGCAGCGGCGTCTTGTTTTTTAATCAGCCGTCATAGTCATTTGAAGTCGGAAAATAGTGAAGTGCGGTCAAATTAATTATTCTGCAAAAGTGGTGTATTTTAAAAATTAAAAAAAAAAAATAGAAGTTTATTTAGCTTATAATAAAAATTATCATAGTGTTGCTGGTTGTGTTCAAAATACGAAAGTTAAAAATAATAACAAAAAAAAAGTGTTTCCTGTATTTTATAAACCTTTGAAGACAGTCCGTCTAGAGGCGGTCCTGGGATAACTCGGAATAAATAACACTATGCGGAAAGTTTGAAATTTTGATATTTTTAGAGGGGGGCTAAGCTTAAAGTTTTGGTTTTTTAGAAATGGATCAACAACAAAAGTGTAAATTATCATTCCTCAATGATGAAGATATTGCAACATTTTTGGATTTACTAGAAATCGACGATGATACAGACGTGGAAGAAGATTTGGAAGATCTTTTAAGCGAAGATGTGGACGATGCAGAATTACCTATCGACACTGGAATTGACGAGGTGATTAACAGGGCTGTAAATTTGTCAGATTCTATGCTGGAATCAGAAGTGTGTGTCAATTTATATGGAAGTCCCGCGTCGTTTGCACATGTATTATTCCCATCTACTTCGACTTCCTCAAATATTCCGCAATCACAGAATCGCAAACGCAAAGCTCCTGGTGAGCAGGTTGTCGGTCAACGTATTGAAACTATCATACCGATCCAGGTGAATTTGTTGGGTCAGTTAATGATATCGATCCTAAATCGCAGTCCTTTAAGAAAATGTTGTGGCGAAAGAAGAACTTAGTGCTAGATAAATCAACGATTGGTTTTTCTGAACCCGATTTGGGAGATGATATAAAATGTCTTGACACTCCCTTTAAGTGCTTCGAGTACTTTTTGGGTGTCATCGACCATATTGTGAAACAAACCAATCTCTATAGCGCTCAAAAGAATATTAGCACTACCTTTTCAACAACCAACTCGGAAGTACGAAAATATATTGGTATTTTATTTTATATGTCCGTGTTTCGCTACCCAAACGTCCGTTCATACTGGGGTGAATATGCGTTCCAAATAATTCCAGATTTTAAAAACCATATAACATATTTCGACAACTATTACACGTCACTGCCACTTCTGATTTATCTAAAATCACGCGGAACACATTCGCTGGGAACTATTCGTTCAAATCGAATTCCGAATTGCAAACTTCCGACAGATCTTGATCTCATGAAACAACCCCGTGGATATTTAACTGAATTTTGTGGATCTGCTTTAGGAGTTGACATTTCTTTATCAGTTTGGAAGTACAATAAAATAGTGCGACTAGCATCGAGTTACGCAGGCGAAAAGCATTTCCAGAATGAAACAAATGTTATAAACAAGGTGTCGCGGTTCATCCGCTCAGCAAAAGGACTGCTTTCACAATTTTCACCATAAATAATTTGCACCAACTGCCTATTTATGCCCAAAAGCATGTCTTTCTTTTGTAGACATTTTTCTAAAACTATTTGAAATAAGACTAGCTGTTTGTTTTGTATTGATTTCTGTTAAAAACTTTCTGTTTTGTTCAATAAAAGTACGCAATACACTGAATTTGCAAGTTTTTCATTTAGATTTTTTTTGGCGTTCTTTCCCAAAGCCGCCTGCAGGCGGGGTAAGGTTTTATCCCAATATAATCGGATCAAGGAACAAAATTTCACTTTCTTGATAAAGAACCTATAATTTTACTATAATCCCCACCCAAAGCAATTTTTTTCATTCAAAAATAAAATTTGGGCACTAGAGGGTTAACGAGTTGTTTCCAAAAATTGAAGAGAATGACATGGACGACATTTGGTTTCAACAGGACGGTGCAACTTGTCACACTGCCAAAGTTACACTCGAACTTTTGGCTACCGTTTTTGAGAACCGAATAATCGGCCGAAATTCCGATATCAATTGGCCGCATCGGAGCTTTGACTGAAGCCCGTTGGACTATTTTTTGTGGGGAGGACAAATAAAGTTTCCATTACATACTTACTTAGATGGCACTACAACCGTATGCCAGTTTTGGCAGAATCTAAAACATTGCACCATCTAAATCGATTCGCTATTTGCTAGCCCCAGTTGGTGACCCCGAGTGCTGCTAGATTTTGTCTCACTTGACCTCCCCAACGTATATTTGGTCCTCCTCTTTGTCGTCGTCCACCAGTGCGTTCCCTCTCGAAGGACTGCCGAAGAGTTATCCTTCGTTTCATCTTTAGGCTGAAGTCGTTCTGGCTGTTAACAGTGGTTCTTAAATAAACAGAGTCCTTCACGACTTCAAATTCGCGCTTGCCAATAGTGATGTGTTGTCCAAAACGCGGGGACTCCTTGTATGCTGCCAGCAGACTAGAGAACGCTGAACATATTGCGCGGTTGTTCAGGCCGACAATATCAATATCGTCAGCATGACACTTTTGTAGTACGACGGGGCTTCTCGTAGCGCGTATGGGGATACCAAACTCAGACACAGCGGCGTAGAGGCCGTTCCTGTTTGTGCTACCGAAAACAGCTTTGAAATCGACGAAAAGCCGCACTGATAAGGTCCAATCAGTTCTTTGACGATGGGCGTCAATCATCACGCGACGTTAATAAGACTAATCGAATGATAATTTATGCAGTTTATAGGACTTTCCTGAGGATTAGGCAGAGTACGCTTAGGTTTCAGTCCTCCGGAGTGGCGACCATATTTTGCATAGCAGCTGGCGCATGCGGTGTGCTAGCTCTCCGCCTCCAGCTTTGAACAGCTCTGCCGGTAGTCCGTCGACTTCTTCGGATTCGTTATTTTTTAGCCGCTATATCAATATTCAAACCTCTTCAAGGTCGAGAGGTGTTACGACTATTTTGTCCTCCACGACTGGGAGACCGGTATCCACACTGCTATTGGCACCGTTTACTAGGAGCGGATGTTTGGAACCTCCCCAGAGGATACTTGGGATAAGCTCGGTAGTTGTGAGCTTCTTCGACCATACGCGGAGGAATCATCCCAGCTAATCCCAAGTGAATGACGATCAGGAAATTTCCCTTAAATTTCCATTACCTGCAATAATCTACTCGATCCGGGTACGGAAATGATTCGATGACCGAATTATTATTAGACTTCAGAGAAGACTTGGTGTTATAAGGAGACTTGGATACTGATATCCCATGCGTAGTAATTCTGGAGATTCAGAACCTGGGAGTTCAGCGGCCATAAGTTCGGTGCTATATGGTCATGGAAATTTTTAGCCATCCAATCTTGTGTCACCATCGCTTTGTGTTAAAGAGCAGAGTTTTGTTCAAAGATGTATGGATTTAGGATTTCACTACTGTCTCTAGAACCTTGTAAAAAAATCACTCGAAATCCTTCAGTAAAGAAGTGTGATGGCATGACATGTCCTATGTTTCTCACAACATCTAAAACTATAACAGTGACTGAAAACTTCATGTGCATGGCAACAGGAACCTCTTTAAGATCGGAACATAGCCATCTATTATTTTTCCGATCTTTTGGTCTTGGTCAAAGACAGAAAAAACTATTTGAAATGCAAATGCTTCAAACGCTAAGAACTATTAACCTTTCTCTCTCAGAACGTCCACGTGTTTTTTGAGTTTGCAACAGATTCTGTATAGCCACCTATGCTTAAAACTCACGGCGAACTTATGAACGAAATAAGAGATTTCTAAATTGGTGTGATTTGCACAAATAGCGACGATAACTGCATGTATATTCATTTCTTGAGGGAAGTTGAAGTCCTCCATGTCTTATCTGAAAAAGAGGAGAAAGAAAAATAATGGTTTCGGGAAGTTATAGACACATATAAGCATGCCCTCCGTACCATATACACCCTGTATGGATACGGCGGATACTCATCGGAAACTATTCGCAAAGGATTTTCCTTATTTGGTTGCCTATAACACTAGTAAAAGGAGAATGACTCTTGCCAGCAAGTGCTTCTTCGAACTTGTGTAGTACGCAATTGAACAGACAATAATAAGACAAATTGCGTTCGCGTTTCAAACTACAGTCTGTGTCAGAAAAAAGGAACCGTGATTATTCATGAAGTATAAAAGATATAAATTTAAAATTTGTTTACGAGACTCAATTACCCAATAAGCCGTGTGGTCTTCATTGTTGGAGTATATCCTAGCATCTTCTCGGTATGCTTTGAACCAGCTTTTCTGCGTAGCTCACCGAAAAAGAGGACCAGATTTTGCGAACTTGACGCATGAGTTACTTTAAATCGTGGCCTGGCTTTCCGGTAAGATGCGTTTTCATAATTCCCACACATTTTCAATGGGGTTGGCGTTTGAGGACTGGGAAGGCCAGTCCAATACTGTGACGCCACTTTCTTTTTTTGTTGTTCGTCAATGTGTTTTTTGAGAGCAGTGGTTTTGATGATGGGGGACGGTAGGATATGTTCACCTGCTTCAGTCGACGTTCGATGGTGTTGATACTCATATCTTTTACCTTTTTAGCAAGAATTGTGCGTGTTTGGCGTAGTCGCAAAGAAGGGTCCTGCTTAAAAAGTTAGACAATCACTTTATCCTGCTTTTTTGTCGTCACTCGCTTGAAGCCACGCTCGGAAAAGTCATCAACAGTTTTGTAAACTTTATACCGCTGATACTATAATGCATCACAACAAACTTTTTTGATTTTTTAATCACTTTTACAGCCGCGGCGTAAGATAATTACGGCCTTTTCGAATGCGTGCAAAATAAGAATACCGCCTCGAAACGCTTCGCGTACTTCTCATTCTTTTTTGCCTAGTTGCGTTTAGGGGAAAGTTTCGAACGACACTAACCTGAGTTAGCACTGCCATCGTAGGCTTTGATTGGGACTATTATGCAGCAAAAAGCAGAACGAAATATATCTTGAAGTTACAAGAAAAAAACCGGTTATTTTCTTCTGACACAGACTGTAAGTTTCCTCACATAAGTATGTGAAAAGATTCACTATGCAGATAAGAATTATTTGAATTGATAAGAAATAATTGTAGCATATGAATTTGTGCTCTGTCTCTCATCAACTATAGTACCTACAACCTAATTCAGTAGAAATTGTGGTGTCAACGCGCAAACACTTCACGCTTGATCAAAAATAGTGGCTGTCAGGGCGTTCGCAAAAAAAAAATCAATACGAAAGGTACAAATTCCACATTCATTAGCCTGATCTGTAAACTAAATAGTCTGAAATTATATTTAAACAAATTGGAACTGGATTTTTCCTGTCTTTTCTCAAAAAAATGTGTTTGAGCATAGTAAAATACACGAGTGTGTTGGGCTGGCGTTGTGCGATATGTATAAGCATATATAATATTAATAATTATTTCGAACCACAGCTACAATGGGGATGTTCGCATTTAAAATTAAAAAAAGAATAAAAATTATTAGTACAAACATTAGTATTACTAATGCTTTTCGTCCCAACTACCATTACTGCTCTGTTTTGCTCTCGTTTTTTTCCTGAGTTATATGCTATTGTATTGTAAATTGTCGAGTATGCTTCTATTTATATTAGTACACAGTGCACGTTTGAAAGATTAATATGTTTTTAACACACTTTTATTAGGTCGGGTTGTATGTATGTATGTATGTATGTATGTATGTATGTAACGGAATCTTTGAGCTTAATTTTCACTGGCTTCTAAACATCTGATCGACTTGAAATTTTGCACACCTATCAAGGACCGATGACAATGCAATAATTTGATAAAAGTTTTCCATTATCCTTATTAGGATTGCCAGGATTAATATTTTATTTTTTTACCTGTGGGCAAAAAGTAAGGTGAATTTGGTTGTAAAATGAAAAATCTTTATTTATTCTTGTAAATCAGTTTCATCCCCTTCAAAACAATCCCCTCTCGATGAAATACACTTATGCCACCGATTTTTCCAATCCCCGAAACATGCCAAATAGTCCATTTCCGGTATAGCCATCAGCACCTTCTTCGATTCAGCTTTTATCTCCTCAATCGACTCGAAACGCGTTCCCCAGAGTGGTCTCTTGAGTTTTGGGAATAGCCAGAAGTCACACGGAGCCAAATCAGGCGAATACGGTGGTTGCGGAACGATATGCGTGGAATTTTTGGCGAAATGGTCACGAAGAACGAGTGCAGTGTGAGACGGTGCATCATCGTGATGCAAAAACCAAGAGTTGTTGGCCCATAATTCTGGTTTTTTTAGATGAATTGCTTCACGTAAATGATGCATAACGCTCAAATAATATTCCTAATTAACAGTTTAGCCAGGTGGAAGGAATTCATAGTGCACTACACCACGAAAATCGGAAAAAACTGGCCAATGGAGTGGGGTAGCCGTTTCTCAGTCTCTCCCCACGAAATAACTTCTTCATCCCGATTACTTCTTTATCACGGCCGATAACTGCATAGCTTTAGACTCACAGTCGATAAGAAAGAAATTAAATATAACACGAATGTATCGAATCATTAATTCACTGACTGCAATGATAACAACAATTTTCATTCATAATAAAAAATAGTTAAAAAAAAATCTAAAAAACACGCTTTTTTGCTAATCGAACTAAAAAGTAGAAAATAAAAAATAGTTTAAAAAAACTAAAAAACACGCTTTTATTGCCAATCGAACTAAAAAGTGTAAAATAAATTTTAATGACAAAGAGACCTATAATGAAGTAATAGCAAATCGAACGATCAGTCATAGTCAACTACCTCAGAACAGAATTATAACAAAAATTAAGATACAAATAGAGTAATTCAAATTAGAGTTAAAAGCGTGGGATGCTTGATATAGTAAATATAACAATCATTCTATTGGCAACTACGTATGTACAGAGGGTTATGAAAGTGAAGCAAAATGCATCCCACGCTTTTAACTCTAATTTGAATTACTCTATTTGTATCTTAATTTTTGTTATAATTCTGTTCTGAGGTAGTTGACTATGACTGATCGTTCGATTTGCTATTACTTCATTATAGGTCTCTTTGTCATTAAAATTTATTTTACACTTTTTAGTTCGATTGGCAATAAAAGCGTGTTTTTTAGTTTTTTTAAACTATTTTTTATTTTTTTGTAATATCTCTTTTGTTGCATATCTATATGGGAATAGTTAGAATTTTTTTGCTGGAAAAACTTTAAACAGTTGCCATTTGGTAATTATGAAAACAAAGCATAAGTCATAAACATGAAGTCGATATAATTTTAGCCTTAAACTCGCAATTAGTGCTTAAAATAAATTTGTATGTACATATAAATGGCCTCCTCACTGCACTTATGAAGACGAACTGATCGGCCTAATCTGGTACCACTTTTTCTAGCATACCCGTCCTTATCTCGGTTAAGAGTCGCGAATCATCTGCACTGAGCAAGTATGCATAAATTATGATTCCGGCGTGTCAACCATATCAAACAGTTACTTGTTAAGCTTGTACTAGAGTTTTGTGACAATTCTGGTAAACTAACAAATAGTTTTATTTCATCGAAAATCTGATATATTCGAAGCAGATGGCTAAGTGGCTAATCTGATATTTTCACTGATCATCACGTATTTCAAAGAAGGAAGACACGCCGACGTTTAAGCAGACACAAAGGTTGTCCACCGTTCCATACTTAAACGTATCTTCAAATTGAATTTGATTTTCGTATCTAACTTAATTTTTAAATAACCCAACCGTACAGTTGCTCAAAGTATTGTCCTTTAGCGCACAATTGAAGACTAAGAATTTGGGACCAGTTGAGCACTTTGGTGATATGTGTTTCTTGAAACCACGTTTTTGTTGTCTTAGGGCCAATTTCCTGTAGAAGGGGTATTTTCAATGGAAAGGCCCTAACTACTCAAGTAGCTCTTAAATAGTTGTGGTTCAAAATGTTCAAGTAGTTGTTAGAAGGTATTTATCCATCGATTCTTTCGCATTTTCAAGTTCCATTCCAACTAACCCAACTCAACAGCATCAGCGATCTGCCGTCAAACTTTAAAGTGGGTTTCACATATTTTTTTGTCAAAACGACACCTATTCTGCACCACATGTACTGTCACCCATGTGAGAGGAATCTTCGTTCCATGCATCTCACAAATCCCCGACTATATTATTGTTCTCCAGTCTTCAATTGTGTAATGATTATTTGTTAATGTACTATGTTTTCAGTAAGTCTCTACGATCAACACATTCCTCGGTCAATACGAGAGGTTGGTTAATATGCCGACAGAAGGGCCAGAATAAAATAAAATTAATTTATTTACATACATATACTTTATAGGAACTAATATAAATGTTGTACATGTACTTTTTAAAATGAAATAAATTCTGTTAGAAACCCCAGAGGTGAGTCCTCTGCCTACGATGTCTAGTGCTCCCACTCCATATTATGTGGAGTTCATCCTCATGGACCAAGTTCATCCTCAACGCACTTCACGGCAAACAATTTCAGCATTGTTCGTCGTTACTGGGCACACTTTTAGGCGCACTAGTTCAATGAATAGACATGAGATGAGTTTTACCATTACCAAAAAATGGGGAAATTGTTTTTGCATCAAAGCACTTTATATCGCAAAACCAATTACAAAGCTTGTAGTGCATTCTGCCTCAAACTGCAATTAGTGATAACATAGCCATAACACCATAGCCGTAGCCATAACAAAATTCCGCAACATTACAGCATTTTTGAATTAGTCATGCTGTAGCCATGATGATATTGAAGTAGAATTAATGACAGTATTTGCATTTTGTCATTTAAACACGTGTAATTTTAAACTTAGTCAATTAACTTTTGGCGTTCATTTCTAATATTCACATTTTTATCAAAATAAATGTAAAGTATTTCACAGCTGCTTACGGTTACGGGGGAAGCCTAAAATTCAATACATCCGGCTATCGTTACTTTTATGGCTAAGATATAGCTCCACAAATTGCAGTTTATAGGCTGTCACCGAGTTTACTCGAAATCCTTGACTAAAGAAGTGTGGTGGC
Organism: Anastrepha fraterculus; assembly: GCA_037575425.1. Taxonomy (NCBI): domain Eukaryota; kingdom Metazoa; phylum Arthropoda; class Insecta; order Diptera; family Tephritidae; genus Anastrepha; species Anastrepha fraterculus. The sequence continues at coordinate 133,717 of JAYXIM010050839.1, forward strand.
ATGACCTATCCTTGTTGGTCACAACATCTAAAACTATAATAGTGGCTGGAAATTTCGTGTGCCTAAAAAAGGAACCTCTTTAGGATTGGAACATAGCTATGTATCTGTCATTTCTGCTGTTGGTCGTTTTGGTCTTGGCCAAATTCAGAAGCTTTTAATTTTGTCTAGAAAGCGCTTTGATCGGATGACTCGCTCTTCTAGTGTTTCTTTTGCATAGACATAGATTGTCTTCTGCGCATAAAGTAAGATTTATATCGGAGATCTTCATGGACACCTCGGCGGCTAAGACCTTCAGAAACAATAGGTTTCCTCGTCAATGATCGCTTGCACTTGTTGAATAAATTCTTCAGATCGGATAGATTCAGAACGTACTTGTTGTTTTTTGTGTTTTAAAACAGATTCTGTATCGCCGTATATGCTTAAAATTCACGGCGAACTTATGATTGAATGAATGGGCGTACTTAAAAAAGTAGAGATATCTAAATCGGAGTGATTTGCTCTAATAGCGACGATAACTGCATGCCTCTTCATTTGTTGAGTTAAGTTGAAATCCTCATGCCTTATCTGAAAAAGAGGAGAAAGAAAATTATGGTATCGAGAAGTTATAGCGAAATATAATATGTATATATTATATGTCTTCAAATATCTTATGCAGCCTGTATTTTATAAAACTCGAAAAAAAAACTGCTAAATATTGAAATGCAGCCGGGCTATGTTCAAAGCTTAAATCCCTATCTCATCGGAAAGTTGCTTAAAAATCGACTGCAAAGTCCAACCTGAATAGACAAGAAAGCAAGTTGATATAAACCTGACAATAATGTAGACAATTCACAACAAGCGCATCGCCTGACAGTTACCTAAATATGTACTTATATCCGCCACTTAATAAATTGCTGGTGAACTGAAAGAATTTATCGAGGGATTGTGCGCAAGGTCTAAATATGATCGCGATTACAGGCAATTAAACAGCAAATTTTCTATTACAAACTAAACACAACAAAATATGTCTGAATGATTTTTTATGCATTATGCCTTTTATTCTAAAGCATTTTCATATGAAACATAATATTTGTTAAATGCTTACTACGACGATTTCAGTATCTCCATTTCTTCGAATTTATGCACTAACCAGCTGATTCTTGACTCAGATGACAGGTTATGTTGACTGGGTAGAATTACGCAATCCGCGAAATAAACTTCTTGATGAACGACTATTTTCATAAATCGTTTTGATCAATTTTACACGTTGGTCAAATTAATATCGATCCATAACTAAGTAAATAAATTTATTTACATACTTGTTTAAAATATAGGTTGTATAGATTGCTAGATTGCTATGACATAATTATTTAATGCCTTTGTTTGATCAAATATCGTTTGATTTTTTAGTGGATGCACTACATTGCCCATTGTCGCCAGCCAATGTATGTATGTATGTATATATAATTAACACTTAAACTTCTTATTCAATGTTTGGCCGAACTTCATCTCCTGTTTTGGTGTGCGTCTGTGGTGTGTCTGCAAACGGCAGTTAGTTTTTTATGAGGAGCTTTTTTCATGGCAGAAACACACTCGGAGGTTTGCCGTTACATGCTGAGGGGCGACGGCTATAAGAAAAAACTGTTTCTATCATTTGGTACTTCATGCCCGAGATTTTGAACCTGGAGACTACCTTATGGTAGTCACGCAACACCCATTTAGCTACGGCGGCCGTGGTCGAAAATTGCAATTCTGCAGCCGAAATGTCGTGTTGTCATCTAAATAATTGTCTTCCTACAAAAGTGTGTATTGTAATATTTGACAGATGCTGTCTGTCGTCTGCCGTCGTCTTATTTTATAAGAGTATTAAAGCCTGTAATTTGAATTTTCTATATCAACTATATCACAAATAATTTCAGCCAAAGATCTGCATCTTCCTTGAATCTCCCTAACTATTAGCATGTTTCCTTGAGTAATCCAGCTCAGCACTCTCAATTCCCACTGAAATGATATGGCTTGAATAAATGAAATGTAGGTTTGCACTCCGACCTCCTGGTCTTTTGTGTCCTCTACTCACCACAGTACCTCATTTAAACACAGTTCCTTTAAAAAACTTAGGATAGAGCTTCTTTCTGGCTGCAGAAAATATGCTAGAGTCTCCGAGGACCGGTAGCAGAAACGACAGAAGCCAGTAGACCATATCCAAATCCTGTGCACATGACTGCGCAATCTGCAATAACCTCTGAGAATGTCCATGAGTATTTTTAGTTTATCTTTGCTTGTGCTTATGAGTTGCTTGAACCTCCTTTGATGATAAATTGAATCATAAATTTAAACAAAATTGTGAGAGTAACTTCGACTGCCACGTCATCGGGGATTCGGCCGTTTACGTATTCACATATTCACACACTACTAATCTTTCGTTGTTCAGACCATAGATGACTACTACTCTAGTTTTATGAGGTAGTTCGCCCAGGAACTCGTTTTATAACTGGAAGAACAATTGATAGACGAAATGGCGTGTTGCCAAAATTAAGGCGCTAAAAATAACTAACGAAAACAGTTCCTTTACACGTTATTGCCGCGATCTACATATTTTGCAGGAATTCCCATTACTTAATACTAAATAAAAAAATATATTAAAAAAAATATTGAATTTGGTGCCAGGTTTATTATTAGTTTAAACATCAACCTTGCATTATATTGTAATTATGTTTTTTGCGACCACAGAATGTAAAAAATATAGAATAAGTGGGCTCGAGGATTAAGAGTGGTTCGGCGGTTTTCAACTCATTCTCAACGGACTCGGGGAAAAGTTGATAATTGAATTGTGATTTCTTTAGTTTTTGATATTTTACTAAAACTTTTTTGTTACATTATATATCACAGCAATACAAAATTAAAAATAAACTTTATTAATTTGTTTGTTGGTTTACAGATTTGTTTATTTACCCACTGTTTATCTTCTTGTGCTCTGTTTGTCATCTATGGTTCAGACGCCAACGAAGGTTTTTTTGAAAGTGGTATAAGTCCGCTTTTTAAACAAACTAAGTTAAGGGTAATTTTGATGAGCTATAGACACCTTCTCTCCACAGTTACAATCAGAATTTTAATAGAGTTCTATTTAGACCTAAAATAAACAAAAACAGTTTTGCTGTACAATGCTATCGCACAAATATTTCTTTTGAAAGTGGAATAAGTCCTGAGAACTATAATTAAAACAACTTTCTTATTGAAATTATTATTGATTATTTCTACTTCAATACACGCTGCTCGTTAGCAGATATTACTTATCTAGTGCTAGTGTTTTATGGTGCGCACACTCACCGACTTAAGGTCAATTATACACTGCCGAAGACTATTATAATGCAATAGGGCCTGCCGAAAAAAAACAGCTTCATTTTGTATGGAATGAAAAGAGAGGACTTTGCCTCAACCAAATCTCTAGAAGGGCGGGATTGTTAAATGGCTCAAAATATGTTGGATGAGGTTCAAAAGAATATTTTATAAAATTAGTATGAAAGAAAATGCTCTATTTAAAACAATTTTTTTTATTTGAAAAAAAGGAAAGACCAAAAAATCACGGCACAATTAACATGTTACCACTTTATAAAACTTCAAAGAGCATAACAAGAGAGAAATATGACGATATGACAAGTTTACTACCTTACATACCACCTATTCACCACAAATACTTCAATACCTGTATGCTAACTGTAAAAGAAGACTAAGTTTAAAATATCTTTTTTTTATTTAAAGATACTAATGAAGTAATGTAAGTAAAATGTTTATATTTTTAATATAACTGAAATAACTCTTTATAAAGGTGGTTATTAGTGTATTTAAATGCCTTCATTTTGACTGTTACCTTCTACATAAGAATCAATTTCAGTAAAGCTTTATGTCTATAAAAATATGGACTTAAATGTGCTCCTGTTTTTATTTCTTGTAATATCTAATTTAATAAAAGTGGTATAAGTCCGTGTGGCTGCTCATATGTAAGTACATAACAAAAGTAAATATTTATGGGTTTTCCTACAATAACATATTGAGAAAATCTGAGTAAAATTTAAGAGTAGATATACATTTGGTTCCATAAAAAATAGAAGCTTTGACTTCACATTGCAAATTAGTTTATACCGAAAATGTATTTCTATTTGAACATCCTCAAAACTTCCTCCCAAGTCCGCACTATAAAAAGTAAGACATTTTTGAATTCTAATAATTGAATAATATACTGTGCCATACATATTGGCATGAATGTATTTTCAAACTAAAGTTGGAACCAATGTTATCCCACACCGCTGTGATTTTTGGCTTTTTATACCAATTCGTGTTTCGTGCCAGGGGTTTCGAACCTCTGCACTTTCGAATGGTAGTCCTGCACCAAGCAATTCGACGACGGCGGCCGCTTTGAATAAAATACAAATAAATTATTGGCGCGTATACTTCTGCAAGGTGTTTTGCCGAGCTCCTCCTCCTATTTGCTGCGTGCGTCTTGATATTGTTCCAAAAATGGGAGCTACTGTTTTAAGCCGAGTTAAATCCAAGTGCCAGTTAAATCCAATATTGGCAAAGAAATTAAATAAAAGGAAAATAAGAAGAGAAAAGAAATAAAAATAAAATAAATTAGTTCTAGTAAGCCTAAAACAGCGCTTCAAGCAATATATTTCGATCCAATTGTGATGCATAGTGGTGGTAATGTGATAGTTTGGGTGAAGAGCTATAGAAATAAGGGTCTGTAGACTGCTTTAGTCTTGGACCATATAGGATCTGAATCAAATCAAAGTGCACCGCAAAATAATTATGCTCCAATTCAGCAACTACAGTCTCCCATAATAGCCAGACCTACTAGCAAGGATAAATTAAAGGCAACTCTTAGCAAAGTATGGTCGGAAATAATGACGTCTAAAACTGAGAATTTGTTGCTATCTATCTCAGGTCCTTTAAAAGCAGCTGAGAAAGTCAAGGCGGTCCAAAAAAAAAATATTTAATATAATTTTTTATAATAAAATGAGTAGGTGTAATTGTTTACTTTGAATATACATTTAAATTTTTGTTCCGTGAACTTTTTATTTTTTGTAAAATTTACCGTTATGATTGCGAAAAAATTATTATAATTAGTTCTTGTTTGAGTTCAATAGCTCGGACTGTTACGTCTTAGAAAATCTAAATAAGATGAAGGGTTTTACAATAACAGGTGTTATATATTTTGATGGTCGAGGCTATACTGCTCGATGATATACAGAAATAGCATGCCTGAATGATTTAGTTCTGCTGAACGACCAATTATATACATATACATTATTTATTATTTACAATAGTTCCCAAATCATATCTCAGATGTAGTTATCTAGTAGTAGTGGTACTTTAAGTCAAAATATTCAGACTTTCATGTGTGTAAGTAATATTTTATTTTTACGATAGTTTTGAGTACAATTTTAAAACACTACTTTTATCAACTAAGTCTCGTAAAAATCTGTATACTTTGTAATTGCAGCACAAATGTCTCTTTTGCGATGGAATCTTGTTAAATGTTTAGCAGTGCTTTTCTACATTATTGCGCGCAACCAGGTCGGTGTTTGTACTGCCAATGTCCAAATGCATCATCATTCATCAGAAGAAGACTACAATTTCAATAAAATGCCACAAGACAAAATTGACAAGCTCAAGGTACCGGCAGATCAAACGCTCGTAGTGCGTTTGCCATTAAACACGTTGCTGAAATATACGTCGTATAAAGATGTTTCTATATTACATTTTCGGGTCCCGCCAGATACACGTACCGCCTTCTTCACATTTAAAGCATATGAGGAGTCCAAAAGTGCCTTCCGTAAGTTCTAAATATACTTAAAATAAATTAGTATTTCCTTTCCTACAAGATAACAATTCTTTAATGGATGTGTTCCAGATATAAACAACTCCCAAGAAAATGTTATATAACAAGTATTCACAAATATGTAGATGAAGTACTCGTATACGAGCATTATTCAATTATAGAAGGTTAGGTAAGCAAGCAGCTTCCTCTTTCCCTGTTGACAAATCGGCTCCCTTATTTGAAAAAATGTTGCTTCTTTATAAAAAAAAGTACATGTTTCACAAAAAAACTTTTGAATTGTAGTAAAAACTAAACTTTTGGTGCAAACACTGTTTCCATTTTGACACGTTGCTTTATTCATATTCGTTGAAAACCGCGTATTTAATTAGAAACATTCGAGTAAGTATTGTTATAAAAACAAATTATTTTGTAAATTGATAATGTTTTTCATTATTTAGATCGATCATGTCCTGATTCTGGTTATACTCGGTCATATGAAGCTGTCTTTCTGCTACACGCAGCACTCGTTTGTGATTACTCATGCATGTAAATCTCGATTAGGCATTTGTACAAATTTTTATTAAATATTTTCCTTCATAGGTTATTAGAACAGCAAATACAATCGCGGTCACCTTACATATACCATAGTTAGTAAATTATGTTAGAATATTTATAAATAAATTGTATTTAAAAGTTTTTATTTGCAGGAGTTCACAGGCGCGTAAGTGCAGCGGGAGGTGTGTTGAAGAGCTAGTGGTACAACTGTAGTGCTTTTTAGTGTTTCTACCATTATCATATGTGGTTCTGCGGACAATTGCATGGATGACATTAAGCGTGCTGTGGCGATGGTCGTTATGTGTCTGGTGCTTGTGCCACTGAAATCGACTTGGCTTCCGAACTGGCTGTCTCCGGCGATACCATACCGGGTCTAGAACAGTACGCTGTACGTAGATCTACGCTCAAGTCCTCGCACTTTCCATCTACAAGGGACGTAATTCGTAGTTATATGTATATTTGAAGTTAACAATTTTTAAGACTTTTGGTTTACAGGTTTTTGGTTTCTGCGCAAGTTAACGTCCCTACATTTGCTCGAATCAGTGCAGCGTTCCAACACCCATACGACCCACTTTCCGCAATTTTTCTCATTGCATTCGATAAACGTAAATATAAGAATTATATTAGCAATATATGAAATATTTGTTTTGGACCATATGAATAAATTTTCCCAACACTTACTAATATTAGAGCCAAGTATATTGAGGTAAACAAACTTTAAACTATAAACTACTAAACTTGTAATAAAAAATATACTCGGAAATCTACATAAAAGCTTATTTCGTTTACTACCAGCTTTTCCTTTTTAATGTAATGAAAATACTCCGTTATGTTAACTTTTTCTTGTTTCACATCTAACTAATGTTTGTTTTACAACTACGAACTAACTTATAACACATACTTAAGCAACAAAACATAGTTCTGCGTGCTCTTGTGTTGTTAGATAAACAACGAAAATAATCTCAATAAATATTATATTTGCTTTAAAAGAAAACAATAACTGTTTTGTGGTTTTGTTTTAATGTAGTTTAAATAACCAATATACTTAGTTTTTCTCTAAATACATGACTAATTAGCTACTTTACGTACTTTTTTACTACCTTTAGGCAAGAAGGGGAAAACATTTTCCCCTCTTTCTGCATCCTTCGTAAATGCAGCCCTTAAATAAAGGAGTGTCAAAGCGCCCTGGTCATTACTTACCTTACCTTCTATAATTAAATCATGATTCCTGATTGGCGCTGTGATCGCTTGATCGAGTTTTTCATTTGATATTCGTTATATTGACAAAATTTAGCGCACGAATGCTATGCCAAAAGAAGAAAGCAAAATTCTAAAGAAATTACATACATACATATGTACCTATATACATACATATATTGTATATACATACATATATTATAACTTAATATTTAAACGAAAGTTATTCCGAATTAATATTTTTCTCGGAACGATAAAAGGAAAAACGGAAATCATGTGAATTCAAGAAATTTTTACATCTCCTTTTAAGTTCTTGCATCCTTTATTTGATGCTTAGCCGAGATCATCCTATTTGTGGTGTGCGAATTGATATTTTCTACAAATGGAGAGACGTACAGGTTTTTGTGTGCCGTCTCCGAACGGCAGATAGTTTTTTATGAAAAGCTTTTTCATGGCAGAAATACTCTCGGAGGCTTGCCATTATCTGCCCAGGGGCGAACGCTATAGAAAGCATTTTTTTAAAAGAGAAATAGGTATGATAAGATGGGGAAAATATGTTGTGTGGAAGCAGTACATAAAGATGTAAAAAATTGAACTTTTCCATAGAACGCAATGCTAAAAACTTATTGTAGGTCAACAACTACCAATAAGACTCAACTAGAGTTAAGAGGGCATTTTATAAAGGTAGCAAATAGAAGGTTAGTAAATACAAAATATATGCCTAACATTTGTATTATATGTATATACCCTTGGATGTTGACGATTACCAGCGAGGAGATAAACTTTTTAGGCTCAAGGCTTCGACCTTGTGGCCTATCAAATGGTAGTCAATGCATTCGACTAAGGTGGTCACCGTACGTAGTATCACTAAAAAGTTCCTATAGAACAATCAGTCTTACGTCTTTCATGTTGAAAACCATCGAAAAGCTACTGGAATGTTACCTAAGAGAGGGGTTATCTCGATAATCCCACTCCATAAACTGCAATTTGCGTGTCAAAAAGGGAAGTCCACAGTTACAGCACTACACACAATTGTTCGCGATATAAAAAAGGCCCTTGACCTAAAGGAAATAGTCCTATGTGCTTTTATGGACATTGAGGGTGCATTTGATAATGTAAACTTTCAAGCAATAGAACTGGCACTCTCCAGTAGGGGAGCCGCAAATGACAGAAGCTCTGCAATCGCTTTTCCCTTCTTGAGATGTGGTGCACAGTAGTGTAGGGAACACTAATGCTAAAAACAGTGACCGACGTAAGCGCAGTCCCCTGTCAGCTATTACGATCAAACTAATGAGAACCCCATGTAAATGAAAAATTCCTTCCTTCCGTATCGTAGTATCGAAGATTTTATTTCACGATATTTGAAAAATCCTGTAATACCCTGTCAGCTGATTGCTCTCTCACCACACAGTGTTGCCAAGCAGTACATTTCGAAATCATTTACAAAAAAAACTTAGAAAAATTGTAATTTTTATTAAAATAACTTAAAAACACTGTTGAATAATGTTAATTATAGATAAATGAACTATTTGCATGTGTTGGTTTTTAGCATTGGTTTATTAAACAATGAAAAATTCTAAACTTTTTTTTTTTGTTTTTTTTTATTGAAATGTTATAAATTTTTATTTACATTCCATAAAGATTACACCTAGTATAAAACTAATAAGTAATTTTCATTTCACAATTTGAAGTAGCTTAAACAATATTGACAACTAAGTCTTGAGGTTTCTTTCTTTTTAATCTTCTTTTTACAGTTGCTTCATCGCTTAGTACGGAAGCTTCTGCGTTAATGTGTTTTTTTAATTTTTCAGCATGCTTAACTGCACAGAGATTGGCTGTGTCTGAGACGGTTTTTAAATTTAAATCCTTGTGCAGATCTTCATTACGCACGTAACGATTCCCCTGATTACTCTATTTTGGAGGCGCTGTATAATGTCGATGTTGGTCTTTGCAGTACATCCCCATAATTGAAAACCATAGGCCCACACCGTCTTTAGCACTTGGTTGTAAATTAGGAGTTTATTTTGAGTTGATAGCTCAGAGTTTCTGCCAATTAGCCATTGGAGTTTTTGCGTCTTTAGAAAAATTGTAACTGATAACGCGGATGTGTGAAAAAGTGTGTAAGCAAAAATATCAGAGGCAATATTAGTTCGTTTTTAAGTTGGGCACAGACGGAAAACAAATCCAAACAATCGGTTGAAATTTCAACAGATGGATGCGTGTGTGATGCAGTTTACAAACCGATCGAAAATGTACAACAATTTTTGTCGAAGTGCGTGTGGCGAAGCTGAAGATTTTTCTCTTTTTTTTGAAATTTTGAAGTGAGCACACGAGTGGACAAATGGCAACATTAAGCAGTCCTGCACCCAAATTGATCGCCTTTTTTCCTCTCCTTTTCATGCACAAATAAATACCATGCAGTATTAACATTTTTTTTTCCACGTTCCGTGTGTTTTATCGACGATAAGCGTGGAACTAAAATTATCAACAAATACACACGTGTGTGACAGAATGAGTTTCAACCGATTGTTTGGATTTGTTTTCCGTTTGTGGCCCGCATTAGCCGCGCTCAGAATGATAAAGTTGTAGTAGGGGTAGCAGCAACTTTTGTAAATGACACTATACCACAACAATGAATGAATAAAGCCGCCACCGTAATAGCATGGATGACCTTCATTGAGGATCTATGATAATTGCAAACGTTTTGCATAGGACACACTAAATAACAACAACCTCTGGTTTGGGGCAACTAAATTCCTGAAAAGTGTCCTTTATGTTCTTTACGTAGGCTTGGTAGGCTTAGCTCAAAGCGAACAGAATACAGAAGGTGACGCTTTAGCGCAAGATCGAATGAGAGATTGCGCCCTCCTAATTCACCGTGACGTCAGGCTCTGAGAATAAACAAACAAAAGGAAGGGGATTTACTTGTTTGTGAAGAAACAGAGTAGGTGAAAGCAATTGAAACTATCAAGCATAAGAAATTATATACACACATTTTCATGCCCTGGTGTCATCCGAATAAAAACGCAGAAAAACTTCATTAGGACGTATTTTCTTAGTTCGTGCTTTCCCAATTTAACGCACGCAATTTCGTTTTCATTAGTTTGTTTAGTTCAAACGTCACGTATCACAATATTAGCCATTCACTGAAATTTTACAAAAATGTAATTTCTTCTTCTTTTATTTGTTATGTATTATTATGATTCATGACGCCAGCCTTGTTAAAATCGCGAAAAAAGTAACGGTTTTGGGAATATAAATATTTCCTATTTGATCTATTACATTTTTGAAATTTCAATTAAAATATTTTCCAAATACATATCATAAAAAATTGTAAATAAATAATACTTTCTCTTTTACAGAGCGAAAATGTAAACCTCGTAGCGTGGAATTGCACCTCAAACCCGGAAGTTATCCTGTAATTAGCCCAGAAAATATCACGTTCCCAAAAAATTTTTTGGATGCTAATCAAAGGTATAATTTTCTATGCAAACACACATATACATATATATTTCATGTATCTATAATACTTGTATGTACTTGTATACTAAATTTGTCTAATATTGAAATGTAGATAATATGGTATAATTAACTTCGCGGCCGCCGTAGCCGAATAGGTTGGTGCGTGATTACCATTCGGAATTCACAGAGAGAACGTTGGTTCGAATCTCGGTGAAACACCAAAATTAAGAAAAACATTTTTCTAATAGCGGTCGCCCTTCGGCAGGCAATGGCAAACCTCCGAGTGTAATTCTGCCATGAAAAAGCTCCTCATAAGAATGTCTGCAGTTCGGAGTCGGCTTGAAACTGTAGGTCCCTCCATTTTTGGAACAACATCAAGACGCACACCACAAATAGGAGGAGGAGCTCGGCCAAACACCCAAAAAAGGTGTAGGCGCCAATTATATATATATATTCCTTGTCAGCTGTTACGATCAAACTAATGAGAACCCCATGTAAATGAAAAATTCCTTCCTTCCGTATCTTAGTATCCTAGATTTTATTCCACGATATTCAAAAATTCCCGTAATACTCTGTCAGCTGATTGCTCTCTCACCACACAGTGTTGCCAAGCAGTACATTTCGAGATGATTTACAAAGTAAACTTAGAAAAATAGTAATTTTTGTTAAAATAACTTAAAAACAATTTTGAATAATGTTAATTATAGATAAATTAACTATTTGCATTTGTTGGTTTTTAGCTTTGGTTTATTAAACAATGAAAAATTGTAACTGATAACGCGGATGTGTGAAAAAGTGAGTAAGCAAAAATATCAATGGCAACATACAGGGTGGGCCATATAGCGTTTGCGTTTTGAACCACCTATTTTTTGTGAGAATGGTAACACAAATGACATGTCAAATGTGTTCATAATTTACTTAAAGGTTTGGCATTTACGAAATAGGACGTTATACGCTTGAACAAAATTGGGAAATATTGAAAACCTATTTCCAAAGTGGTGAGTCTTCTTCTTCTTTTCTGATTTTCACATCCGTGGCTACGTCAATAAGCAAAATTGTCCAATTTGGGTCTCAGAAAATCTACACGTTACTGTAGAGAAGCAAATGCATCCACAACGAGTCACTGTTTGGTGCGGTTTTTGGTCTGGCGGCATCATCGGGCCATTTTTTTTCGAAAATGAGCGAGGAGCCGCGGTTACAGTAAATTGCGAGCGTTACCGTCACAGTTACCGTGACATGCTCAACGAGTTGTTTCCAAAAATTGAAGAAGATGACATGGACGACATTTGGTTTCAACAGGACGGTGCAACTTGTCACACTGCCAAAGTTACACTCAAACTTTTGGCTACCGTTTTTGAAAACCGAATAATCAGCCGAAATTCCGTTATCAATTGACCGCCTCGGAGCTGTGACTTAAGCCCGTTGGACTATTTTTTGTGGGGAGCCGTTAAGGACAAATGCTATGCGAACCATCCAGAGACGATTGATGCAAATTGACACAAAATTTTGTTTTGTTTTCTTTACGTACAGCTAAAAAAACTTAGTTCTAAGTATTAAGTATATCTTTTATGATGGCTCTTTTTCAGTGGTATCTGTCTATTTATTGGGTTGGAAACTAAGTAATTGCGGATTTTTTTAAAGAAAATCAAAGATAATTTTTTCATGGGACTAAATAACTTTATTCTGTAATGTATAGCCGATAGCCCCACGTTCATAAAACTTCTGGTTTTTATTAGCAAAAAACTGAATCAGGTACGATTTAACATCATCATCATTATTGAAACTTTTACCATTCAAGAAGTTTTGTAAAGATGGTGCAAGGTCAGGACTATATGGTGGATGTGGCAAAACATTCCAACCAAGCACCAATAATTTTTACCGAGTGGCCTTGCATTGTCATGTCGATTTGTCAATTCGGGCCGCTTTTCTTCAACTGCATTGCTTAATTTCGTTAGTTGTTCAATGTAAACACCAGAATTGATCGTTCGGTTGGGTGGTAAGAGTTCAAAGAAGCCAACTCCTTTGTAATCCCACTAAACTGATAACAAAACCTTCTTTTGATGAATAACAGCTTTTGATGTTATTTGAGTTGGTTCATCTGGCCTGCTCCACGATCTTTCCCGCTGGATATTGTTGTAAACAACCCATTTTTCATCGTCAGTCATCAGTCGTTTTAAAAATTGATCATTTTCATTATATTTTTTTAGCAAATCGCAGCTGTTAATGCGTTGCGTTAAATACGTTTCTTTCAGTTCGTGGGGAACCTATATATCGAGTTTTTGAACATAGCCAAGTTGTTTTAAGTGATTTTCAATGCATGTATGTGATTCATGAAGCTTATCTGCAACCTCATGTGTTGTACTGTGACGATCCGAATCTATTATTGCTTTGATTAGGTCGTCATCAACTTCATCTGGACGACCAGAGCATTTTTCATCTTTGAGTGAAAAATCACCAGAATGAAATTTAGCAAACCAATTTTGACACTGCCGTTCTTTTAAGCCTTCGTCACCATAAACAGCATATAACTTTTTATGAGCTTGCGATGCGGTTTTCCCTTTGCGGAAATAAAAAAGCAAAATATGACGAAAATGTTCCTTTTGATTTTTCATTTTTCAACGAATGCCAACCGAAAACTACGCAACCGATCAAACAACTTTTTTTACTGATTGATAGTTGAATTGCCAACTATCAAATAACAAAATGTGTTTTGCTTTTGTACGACGTCTGCAAACCTAAAAATTCAACTGAAACCACATATGAGTGAAATCCGCAATTCCTTAGTTGCCAACCCAATGTATATAATTCTTATTATATATTTTTTTATCTTGGTCGGCTAGAGAATAGCTAAAAGGTGATTAATTTAGAGGTATAGGATTTTAAATTGAAATAAAACAAAAAAAAATTTTAATTGATTGGGCAATCTTTATTATTTTTGTGTAGAACCATGCATGACATTTATTTCGGACTTCGGTCGGCATCTCGTGAATAGCTTGGCTTGAATGTTGGCTTTAATGCCTCAATCGAAGCTGGTTTATCCACAAAGCATTTAGACTTTACATACCATACAAATAAAAGTCTAAATATGTGATATTACACGATATTGGTGGCCAATCCACTGGTCCGAGACGAAAGATAAATTGCTCACCGAAATGACGACGCAATGAATTCATGGTTTCACGGGCTGTATGGCAAGTAGCGCCGTCCTGTTGGAACCAAATGTCGTGGAGAGAACGCTCTTCAATTTGCGCCATCAAACAGTCGTTTATCATGGCGCGATAGCGTTCGTCTCTCACTATTACATTGGTGCCAGCCTCGTCTTTGAAGAAATATGGGCCGATGATTCATTCAACTCATATGCCGCACTCAACGGTTATTTTCAATGGATGTAATGTCTATTCTTTAATGGCTTCAGGTTGCTTTACAGTCTCAATACAGTAATTTTGCTTACTGACGTAGCCATTAAGCCAAAAATGAGCCTGGTCGCTGAACACCATAAGTTAGCATGACCGCGCGATAAACACTTTGTGCAGAGCGTCAATTTTCGTAATACAATTGTACGATTTTCAAACGTTGATGAGGTGTAAGTCTTTCCATAATGAAATATCAATACTGAAAAAATTACGTATTTCGTTTAACAGTATTCAGGCATTATCTGTTAAAAAAAACCATATTGGAAAAAGTACGTCCATCTGATCACCCTTTACTTTCGATTCACCACTTCCCTGCTCGCTGGAGAACTCCCCCCCTTCGACAAGCGATGTAAGCAATGTTTTTTAGCGTCACATGGAACATGCTAAAGCCAGTGCTTCCAAGCATAGATAGGAATTTTTTTACTATTCAAAAGGCCTCATTTTGCATACTTGTACCTGTAAGTGGAATACTTTGAAAACCGATGGAATTACATAACAGTTTGGAAAAAAAAAATGTAATACTGACAAATCATATGAAACGTTTAATGCAAGCGAAATTTTTTGTTTTATTCACTACTTCTAGCTGGTTGGTGAATTGAATATGTAATAGAGGGAATTTTGTTGAATCGTTTATACTCGTATTACTATAAATGATAGTTTACATTCAGCAACTAACATTGGCTTTAGCATTGTATAAACATGTTTACATATGAGATATCGAATTGAAAGAAGTAAAAACTTGTTACTGCAAAATTTTACTCAGCAAAATCTTTTCAGTTACCAAAAAACTTGTTTTAATTTAGTACTGAAGCTTTATGCTTTATACAGATAAATTTAAATAACTGCGATGTAGAGAATTCTGATAGTATACCATAAGTATATGAGCTGAAGTATGATTTTTGTTAAACTCCATCTTTGAGTATAATTAAAAAATAGCTTGAAACTACACTTCTAAAAGGCAGAAGAACACTTAAATGAATGTACTCATGGCATCATTAATGTAAACAAAGCAAAAAATCTAAAAAAAAGTTTCATAAATTACTAAATCAATCTTTACAATCTTCCTTAAATCGATGAACTTACAAATTATCTAACAGGTTGAAATATTTTGTAATGATAAAGATAGGGATCATTATCTTTAGATGGTTTGTGACTGAACGAAAGGTGTTTTTTATTAACAAGCTTTTTATATAACAGCTGCAGGTCAAAATTAGAAACTTCTACTTTAAATGCTTTGCTTTTCTTATCTAGATATATATGTACACATTTTAAATGCAATAATAATAATTAGCTTTGTTTTCTTTTAAATGTGATTTTAGTTATTTGATTACTTGGTGTGTTTAATGGAGCAGAATAAATACAATATGTTTGGAGATTTCGTTTATGTACACTTTTGTTTATTTTTGTTTTTGATATTAATTATTATTTTCAAAAGTCAAAGTGTTATACGATTTATGTTAATTGTCAGCATAAGGCATAAAATTCATAATGCATAAAAACTTCTAATGGTATATTTGGGCTTTTCGTTCCAGATCCAAAACTTACAGCCTACAGTTTATGTCGAATGAAGAGCAACAACGCATTTCGATCAACGGTCCACAATTTGGCAATTGGTTTGCAGTTGCGTTTGTTAGTTGGACAGATCCTAACAATGATCGCATTGAACAGCAAGGTAAATGAACCAATACTATTTTATATCGATGTTGACAGACAGTGGCAGAGCCATGTTGTTTTTGAGGCGTATAAACAATTTCTTGTTTATTACTAAATCATGGGTGCTATGATACAACTTTATTATGAACGATTTGATGGTTTTGTATTATCTGTCGCAATGATATGAATTGGCCACGTTTTAAGAAGTCACGACCGACGCTCAAAGTCGACGGGGTTATGTCATTCCTCAAATTCAACCGAGTCTATAGAGCACCTATGCTATCTAAGTCATGTTGTTAATTGATCTTTTAAATAAGGACGAGTTTCGTGATTACCTCAAATCTATGAGCATACACCGAGCATAAGACGGTAAAGATTTTGTTAAATTAAGCAGTTGAAAAGCGAAACCAATGAATCTACGCTGAATTATTGCGATTCTGTGGGGATTGCAAATGCAAATTCGAACTTTGACCTAACTAGGAAAGTTCTATGCAAGGCATCTGAAAAGTCAAGTTGAAATATGGCTTAGATACAATAAAGCTAATACTGCTAACAAAGGAAAAGCCTGAATCAAAAAAGACCGTAAAGTCTAAGAATTCATTGACAGCTTTAATCTGAGTGCTTAAAAGATATGAGCAGAAGCAATTGGATTTGCTATTTTCGAAAATGTCTTAAGAAAAAATTTATTGCTATTAAGTGATTGAAACTATGTCTTAAAGAATCGTAGTAAATTAGAGTTATCTGAATAATTATTGCGTAGTATATTCGCTAACGTACGTATAAATAACAAGAATTCCACTCGAAAGTTGTATAATAATAATAGAAATTGGAGCAACATCCAAAATGGCGATACAAGGAAACACTTCATACTCATTTGATGTCGTACCAGGCTTGTAAGGCTATGGGAACCTGGAGGTCGAGCCATAGCAGCGCTACAGGCCCTCTAATCGGCGTGAATAATAGACTGCAAGGTGCTAATAGAAGTTATTTTACTCACCTGAAACTTCTCAAAAGTAAAATTACTACCGAGGTCGCGTAAGATACAAATCTAGAGGACGCTATAAAGCATTTGGATGTGAGGCATGAGTACTGACACCTGACATAAAGAACTACCTTCTCTGCTTTGAACGTAAAATCCTAAGAAGGATGTTTGGAACAGTGCGGGAAGCCGATGAATCTTACAGGATAAAATACAGTATCACGTTAAAAATTAGCGTTTCGCTAAAGCTAAGCCGCTGAGATGGTGTGGACACCTACTCAGGATGGATGACCGCAGGATTACGAAAAAGCCCTTCAACTTCCTTATTATGGGAGGTAAAAAGCGTGGAAGACCGCCAAGACGATGTTGATGCAGATTTATGTCTTATAACGCAAGGACAAGCGACGCAATGAAGCGAGTCGTATGGAATGCATTTGTCAAGGAAGCACTGGTGCATTCCGAGCTGCAACTACTATGACGATGAATACTTTTTTATATTGCTTTTTCCTGATTCTGTTAATAAGGTTGATCTTTTTTTCCTTTTTAAATTTCGGACAAATTTTCGTACCTAGTCTTTTGATTAATTTTACATAAAACGTATCTCCTGGGTGATGAATTTCTATAGGTTGGCGGTTTTGTTTTTAATAAGAAAGGTCGTCATGCTTGTTAATTCTTTGGTTTATAATTTAACCTGGCTCAACAATTTTGCGCATACATATGAACAGATGAACATTTTCAAATATTAAGGAATATTTTTACTTAAAGCTATGTATTTAATTAACTGAAGAGACATTTATGGAATGCACCCTAATTTTATAATAAATAATAGTATAGACTAATTTATTATGATATGAGGTCTGTTATAGACTCTCTCTTGAGTCTGGCAAAGCTTATGAGATTTGCAATTATTTCTGTGGTAAGAGGGTTTGAGTGCGATTGGAGTCGAGAGTTGTGTGATGCAGCATACTTTTTGATTTATTCTTCAGCTATTGTAGGTATAGGGTTGTTCAATAGGTGCTCTTCAACTTTTTTCCGATAGGGAGGGCGAACGACGCAATATTTTTTATTTTTCGCTTGTCATTTGTACAACTTCATTAGTATACATTTCATCATGGAACGCTACACACTTGAGCAACGATTGCAAATCGTGCAAATTTTTTATGAAAATAATCGTTCTGTTGCTGCTACTTTAAGAGCATTACGGCCATTTTACGGTCCATTTAACAAGCCGTCCCGTTTTAGGGTTATGTGAAGTCATTGGTCTACAGTAACAAGCCGGCGACGATTTGTGAGCTCAGAGCCAATATTGAACGCAAAATTGCTGGAATTTCGGCCGATTTATGCAAAAGAGTGGTCGAAAATTGGGTTCAACGATTGGACTTCGTCAAACGTGCACGCGGTGGTCATGCAAAAGAAATCGAATTTCATACTTAAATGTATATGTTCAAACTCGATAATAAAAAAAAAATTAGTTAAAAAAGTCAAACCGTTTATGTTTTATTCAAAAAAGTTCAAAAGTTGCAGAGCTCTTACTGAAAACCCCTATATAAACATGAGAATTTCGATATAGTAAAAAAATATGGGTTTTCCATGTAAGTTTGCTGTCAATATGCATGCCAAGATATTTTGTGGCGTAAGTTTGGAGGATAATTATATTATTGAGCTTCACTTAATTCAGACTGTTCTTCGCCTTGTTTGACAAAGAATTATCGAATTTTGAGATTGGACTTAATAAATATGTAATAATTTATTGGAATAGTGCCGTCATGCGCGGTCAAAGGATTGAGATATATCGAGAAAAGCCCCTGTGCAATACTTTATTTGTTCAAATGCTTCGTGTATGCTGTTTATGAGTCTATGGACTTGTTCGACGGTACTGTGCTTTTTTCTGAAGACGAATTAGGGATTTGGGATTATATTTCGGTCCTCAATTATAGGCATCATTCTTCTGAGAAAAAGGGATTTCATTGGACTTGTTCAGCTCTTTTTCCTGGTTTAAGGATAATTTTTACTTCAGCTACTTTATTCGTACACTCACAGTTTATAAACAGATACACCTGATACTAACAACGATTTATACAAACTTCTAAATTCATTTCTGGATTTAGGGAACTGAAATAAGACAAAAATATGATTCGTACATAGTCATATAGAGAATATTTTATTAAAATAATAATATAAAAATCGAATATTCAGGACTTTTTTGGACCGCTTTAGCTTGAGTAACTGCTACCAAACATCCGTGCATACTTTTTACCAATACCTTGGTTTCATTAGCTTCAATTTGTTGACGCCTTTGATGTTATTTGGTGCTTTCTGATTCTTCTTTCGAAGAGTTCCCATACATGCTCAATTGGGATCAGATCCGGTGGTTGAGGTGGAGTTTTAAGCTGCTTACAGTGGCAAACAAGCCATTCTTGCAACAGATAAGAACAGATCTTTGTCTTGTTGAAACAAGAACTCTTTAGCATCCAGTCGAAGTTTAAATTATTCTTGTTTAAATGTTTAAATACAGATGTTTGTCCATTTTATCATCAATAGAAATAATTTTTCCTACTCCAGATATACTATAATTATGCACCTCCTGCATTTCCTCCTCCATACTTAGCGGTAGGAATACGACTTTTTTCATTCAGTTCTGTATTTTCTTTTCGCTGATCCGGAAACATCAAATTTTGAAATTTGACTGAATATGGCGTTTTCCAAAAATAATCTGGCTCATTTACATATATAGCGTTTGGCGAACTTCAATCTCTTCGTTCTCTTCTGAGGGCCAGCTTTATACAGACAATAACGGACTGTTTGTGGGCTTACTTTTTTATGCAAAGACTTTTGAATATTTCGGCATAATATTGTGGAGGTTATTTTTGGATTTTGCGTGACTGATGCTACTTTGTTGCGTTACTAACGTGGAGTTAATATTTTTCCCCTTCCGGCCTGGTGGTGATTTTGCTTCGAATTTACTTTGCACCGTAGAATGCGATTTGCCAATTGTTTTGCCGATCTCGCGCAGAGACTTGTTTTCCAAGTAAAATTCGCGCTTCGTCCCATTTGTCCCTTCCAATCGAGATATTACGCGCACTGAAACTGAATCGGCGAGAAAACCTAAAAAAACCCTATCTTATTTCGTTTTCAGTAAATTTCAATATTAGTAAAAACGATTTTTACTGTTACTTTTGCAGTAACAATATTATAAGCTGAAAGTGTACGACTAATTGTTTTGCAGCATTTTGCTACGTCTGCCTGCTTTCCTTGAAATGCTGCTTTCCAGGAATGTAATATTCTTACAGTGACCCAAAAGAAATATATTGTCACAGCAAATATTTTGCGCAAAGCTAAAGTTTTTCACGTACTACGCAGGGTGTACGAAAAAATTGTGTGACCACTGTATATGTACATAAGGAAAGTGAGTCCTTCTTCTGGGAGTTGTTTCAGTACTTCTTCTTTTATGGGGTCATGTCCACCGGCCTTTTTTTAATTTTTTTATTAAAGCAGTCATTTTGCGAAAAAATTTTATCTGTGGTATATGTTCTAGGGTATCTTTTACTTTTTGAGCAGTACTTGGAGAGGGTTCGATTTCGTGGGAGGAGAACACTCGGGTTAAGTGACGAAAAAATGTGTTTACCTTCTCGAGATCTGTTTTAGCCCATTTGCTAGCTTACATTTTAATCGATGATTGTGCTAGGGTTGACCTTTTTAAATGTTTTGTTGCTTTCCATAGAGTAGTCAGTGGCAGAAGTTGCATCACTTTACTGAGATGGTATTGGAGCTGAGAGTTGTGTCCTTTTTGAAGGAGTTCTTTGAGTTCTTGAGTAAGAGAGTTAAGTGTATTTTTTTTCTCAGGTTATCTGCAAGTTTTTCTTACTTGTCGTTTTTTTTTTTCAATTTTTCTTTTATCTCAAAAGATGTGTATGGTGTTGCTTGGGGAGACATGGTGTTGAGTTCCATGCTGCATGCTGGACACAATTATTGAAATGCTCAACAGCATTTATAATATCTTCATTGCTCTTGAATGCGTGTTTGACATTAATTGTTGAAGTAATAAGGGTTCGGAAATACGTCCAGTCGGTTTTACTGTTGTGGAGACAACAGTGGGCAAGTGATTCAGCTGAATCTTTATTTACCTAATGTGACAAATACGGAAGAGTGATCGGAGGATAGTTCGTAACATGATCTGCAGGTTATTTCACGGGCTGGAACACCTTTCACTACACAAAAGTTGATGAGGTTTGGTGGGTAATACGTTGGAGAGCCTGAGGAGGCTGTGATGAAATTCAATTTCGTGATAGCTGCCAATAGTTTGCGCCCTTTTGTGGTAGCGAGAATCGGGAATCCCCAATGAATGTGTTTGGCGTTATAGTCTCCTCTAGCTAGAAATCTGTTTTAAAGAATTTTTCATACTCCTCTGTTTTGATAGCATGCTTGAGTGACAGTGATCAAGCTGGTTGAGCTTTCTTACTGAGCTACAGGTGCGGTGTTTTCATCCTTTTTTCTCAGTGGCGGATATTTGACTTTTTGAAGGATCTTATATACCATGCAGCTTTTGTAATTCGCTGGATAATTTCCTTGGCATAAGGCGCATTTGACGTCATATATTCTCGTTTTGCGAATAAGTGGACTCCAGCGCATTTAATACAGAAAGGTTTTCTACGGCAGTAGGTTTTAGTGTGGCCAAACTACTGACAGTTAATACATTGAGGAATTTCGCGTTTCGGACGTGGAAGTTCAAAACCAATTTTTGTGTTGAATAAATATTTCACGTTATAAGTATCTTTATTGTTAGGGATTGGTTTCAACTCAATAATGAACACGCTCGATCGGCATTTTATTACTTTTTGGGGTTTTTTGTTCAAGTTAAATTTTGCTTTTTGCTGTTTTTTTGAGTTGTACAATATTTTTTGGCAACCGTAACCAAATAATTTTCAGCATAAAAGTATTCAATATATTTCTTTTGTTTAATTTCTGTGCGTTCAGCTATGAGCTA